>CAUYPK010004156.1:0-89755 GCA_963574355.1 Loris lydekkerianus | reverse complement strand
CTCTTATGGAGGTCTGGGCGGTGCCTAGCCCAGGAGTTTGAGGAGGATAAAAGATTTAAACTTAAGACATGAAACTATAAAAATACTTGAAGAAATTGCAGGAAAAACTCTTAAAGGAATTGGCCTGGGTGAATATTTTATGAGGAGGACTCCCCAGGCAATTGAAGCAGTATCAAAAATACACTACTGGGACCTGATCAAACTAAAAAGCTTCTGCACAGCCAAGAACATAGTAGGTAAAGCACGCAGACAGCCCTCAGAATGGAAGAAAATATTTGCAGGTTATACCTCTGATAAAGATCTAATAACCAGAATCCACAGAGAATTCAATCGCATTAGCAAGAAAAGAACACTTGACACCATCTAAGGATGGGCAAGGAACTTGAAGAGAAACTTCTCTAAAGAAGACAGACGCAAAATCTACAAACACATGAAAAAAAGCTCATCATCCTTAATCATCAGAGAAATGCAAATCAAAACTACTTTGAGATATCACCCAACCCCAGTAAGAGTAGCCCACATAACAAAATCCCAAAACCAGTGATGTTGGCATGGATGTGGAGATAAGGACACACTTCTCCACTACTGGTGGGAATGCCCACTAATACGTCCCTTCTGGAAGGATGTTTGGAGAATACTTAGAGATCTAAAAATAGACCTGCCATTTGATCCTATAATTCCTTTACTAGATATATACCCAGAAGACCAAAAACCACAAAATAACAAAGACATCTGTAGCAGAATGTTTATTGCAGCCCAATTTATAATCGCTAAGTCATGGAAGAAGCCCAAGTGTCCATCGACCCATGAATGGACTAGTAAATTGTGGTACATGTATACCATGGAATACTATGTAGCTTTAAAGAAAGATGGAGACTTTACCCCTTTCATGTTTACATGCATGGAGCTGGAACATATTCTTCTTAGCATAGTATCCCAGGAATGGAAGAAAAAGTATCCAATGTATTCAGCCCTACTATGAAGCTAAATTATAGCTTTCACATGAAGGCTATAAGCCAACTCTACCAACAAGACTATAGGGAAAGGGCCAAGGAAGGGGAAGGGAGGGGGGAGGTTTGGGTATAGGGAGGGTAATGGGTGGGGCCACATCCATGGTGCATGTTAGAATGGGTACAGGTGATTGCACTAATGTACACAGCTATGATTTAACAATAAAAAAAAAGAAGAATCACCTAAAAAAAAAAAACAAAGAATATGGAATATGGGGAAAGGACCAAGGAAGGGGAAGGGGAGGGGAAGTCAGGGTGGAGGGAGGGTAATGGGTGGGGCCACACCTATGGTGCATCTTAGAATGGGCACCGGTGAAACTTACTAAATGCAGAATACAAATGTCTATGTACAATAACTAAGAAAATGCCATGAAGGCTACGTTGAACAGTTTGATGAGAATATTTCATATTGTTTATGAAACAAGCACATTGTACCCCTTGATTGCACAAATACACATAGCTATGATTTAACGATAAAGAAAAAGAAAAAAAGTTTATAATTAAACTACAGCAGTATTTAGAGAAATATACAGTGTACAGTCTTAAATGCATACATTGGAAAAGACTTAAAATGGACTTGGCATTCCACTTATGAAGTTAGAAAAAGAACAAGAAAATAAACTTAAAGGCAAGTGCTAAAATAAAAATAACAGAAAATGAGCAAAAAAATTACAACTCTAAACAAAAAAAAGAAGAAGAAAAAACAAGCACCAATCCAAAGAGCTAGTTTTTTGAAAAGATTAAAAAACAAACAGACTTCTGGAATGTTAAGAAACAAAGAAAAAGCAAATGATATTAGAAATGGAGGAGAAATAATGTAGATGCCAAAGAGATTAAACAGAAAAGAAGATACTATGAAGAAATTTTTTAAGTTACATTAAATAAATTCCCAGAAAACGGAAAACTAAAAACTTTAATCAAGAGCAATTCACCTCTCAATTGTTCAAAAGAGTTAAGGCCAATCAAAATCCAAACAATTTTTTATGAAACTCTGCAAGCTTATTCTAAAATTTACAGTCAAAACAAAGGTCCAAAAATAACCAATACATTCTTGAAGAAGAACTAGATGAAGAGATTTACTGGATATTAAGTATTCTTAGAATGCTATTATAATTAAGACACTATGGTATTAACATAGGATGCTGAACTAACCAACAAAACACAAAACCCAAGACATAGATTTGCACATATATTGAAATGTGATATATGACAGAGGTAGCACTGCTGATGAAAAACAAACTTTTGAATACATTGTGTAGACATAACTGGATATCCATATAGATAAAAAATGAGATTGGAGCTCTACGTCACATCACACATATAAAATCAATTCTCGGTACATGAAAATCATGAAAGGCAAACCTTTAAAAGGACAATAAATGAGTATATTTTATAACTTCTAGAAGGGAAGGGTTCATATCCACTAGACTAGCAAAAATTAATGTCAGTAAATAGGAAGCATTGGTGGATGTAAATGTAGATCCAAGGGAATTTTTATTCACTGTGAGCAAAAACGTTGATATAAACGGTATGTCACTTTGAAAAACAATTTAACTTTATACAGTTTTAGTTTCCTACTACTACTTGTATGATTGAATTGTGCTCTCAAAAAAGATGTTTGAGTCCTAAACTTCAATACTTCAGAATGTAACATTATTTGGAAATAGGATCTTTCCAGAGCTGATCACATTGAAATGAGGTCACTAGGGTGGACCTAATACCATGTGACTTGAGTGCTTATAAAAATGGAAAATTTGGACCCAAAGACAGGCACAGAGGAAAGACCCTGTGGACATAGGGAGAATGTCATGTGACGATTACAGCAATACTAGCATCACATTATTTAGGTATGCATTCATATTCATAAATATTATAAAGATAAGCTAAAGAACAAATAGCAAAAAAAAAAAAAAAAAAAATCAGATGTTTGGAGAATACTTAGAGATCTAAAAATAGACCTGCTATTTGATCCTATAATTCCTTTACTAGATATATACCCAGAAGACCAAAAACCACAAAATAACAAAGACACATCTGTAGCAGAATGTTTATTGCAGCCCAATTCATAATCGCTAAGTACCTCTGAGTTAGAGAAAAGGGGACAGAAGAAAGATTGGGTGGGAGAGAAAGCTTCAAAGGAAATGAGAGTATGTGCCCTTTTTTCTTTTATTATTTTATCTTTTCCTTAAAACATAGAAACATATATGTACAGTCTTTTGTGTATGCCATTTCTCATTAAAAATTTAAATTCTAAGTAAACTTAAAAAAAAAGAAGAGAAGGAAGTTAACATGTATATCTTCTAGAAGTGTTGTGATAAAGGAAAAGAGAAAGTCGGGGTTATAGCTAAAGTGAGAATTTCTTCTTTATTTTTATTTTATTTTATTTTATTTTTTTATTTTTATTACTTCTTTATTTTTGAGACAGAGTCTCACTTTGTTGCCCTTGGTAGAGTGCTGTGGCATCACAGCTCACAGCAATTCTTGCTTCAGCCTCCCAAGTAGCTGGGACAACAGGCCCCGACACAACACCCAGCTATTTTTTTGTTGCAGTTGTCATTGTTGTTTAGCAGGCCTGGGCAGGGTTTGAACCTGCCAGCTTCGGTGTATGTGGCTGGCACCCTAACCACTGATCAACGGGAACCAAGCCAATTTATTTTTATTTGAGAAGTTTTGAGCATTTTTCTAGCCGGAAAAGAATCCAATAAATATAGAGATTGAAAATCGGAAGGAAAACCAGGACTGAGTTTTTCTCCAGAAGGCCTCATTCCCATGGGTATTTTGTCTGCAATTAGAAAGTGTAGACTCTGGAATCTTGATAGGGCCAGAGACCTAAACAATGCAATTTCAATCATAGATATGGTTAATCAAAAAAACTGTATGTAGCATAGACATGTTTTTGAAATTTTTAATTAAAACTTTAAATCAAGATGGGGAGGAGCAAGATGGCAGCCGAGTAACAGCTTCCTTGCAACTGGGGATGGTGAGACTAGGGAGAGAAGACTCCAGGCATCTCTGGCTGGTGGGATCTGCCCAGAAACATCCCTTTGGGGACATAGGGAGTCAGCAAGAGATTTCTGGACCCCATGAGGAGGGAAAAAGCAGTAGAGAACTAGCAAGTGGTTGCGTGTGTTCATTTAGTCTAATCCCACTGGCAGCTGTTAAGTACAGCAGCAGTGAGACTGCAAACTAGAAAGGCCTTACCTGTGAGCTGTTTTGTTTTTTTTGGACTTGGCACTCAGTTGAACTACCTTGGGAGAACTTGAGCAAGAGTGTGGCGGACTTTAAGCGTTGTCTAGGGCCCCAGACTGAGCCACTGAGCTGGAGGGAGCTAATAGTGTTTGGCTGTGGCCCTGCGGAGCCATTGTGGGAGAATTGCCCTGGCAAGCTCTGCCCTCAGGGTCACAGAACAAGGATCACAGTAGACCTTGGGCAAGTAATCTAATGACTGAGCAGCCTAAAGGTGGGGACTGAGACGCCTTATAGCCTTGGTCCTCAGGGGCATAGAGTGAGACTGATTTTGGCACACTGGGTAAGTGGACAGCCACTTCAGGAGTGATGCCAGCAACAAACAGTAATTTCCTGGGAAAGCTTCTGCTTAGCCAAGGTTAGCAGTTTAAAGTGCCTTTTAAGTGGTCTGAGGAGAAATTTAGATTCTCCACTCTGTGGGGTTTGAGAAATCAGGAGAGGCCTCCAGTCTCCATCTTGTATAGCCATATCAGCATTGTGATTAACATCTCATACCCCAGAAGATCACTTGTTGTCCAGACAATATTCATCAAGATATATATACTGCTTTGATTTGGGTTTTTTTTTTTTTTAACTTCAACATTTTCCCTCTAGACTTTTCTTTTTTCAGTTTCCCTTTCTTTCTTTCTTTCTTTCTTTTCTTTTCTTTTTTATTAAATCATAGCTGTGTACCTTTCTTTTCTTTCTTCATTTTTCTAGTTTAAATATAATTTTCCATTGTTGCTTTCTTCAACAATTCATTTTTGCTAGTGTTTCTACCCCTATTATTTGTTTTTTTTCCCCCAATTTTATCCTATAAAGTTTTCTGTTTGCTTGTTTTGGTTTGATTTATAGCATTTTTTTTCTTTCCTCTCTACTTGGTGAAGGTGGGGGTACTGTGTCTGAACAGGCTAGCAAAGAGCTGTTGACCTCAAGGGAACCATCCAACTCGGCACCCCCAGAGGTTGGGATGTTTTAAGGTTGCGTCAAAATACCCTACTGTACGCATATATTGCCCTTGTCTCCTCCTTTCTGTGCCTCTCTTCTTTTTGTCAATATTCCCTTCTACTTACCCCCTCTCCTCTCTCTTTTTTATGTCTTCCTTTCATGCTCTTCAACCTTCTCATCCTTCTGGTCCTATACCAAAAGGACTCATCACAACCCTAGTCCAGAGCCATGGTAACTTATAGAGCAAGAAGAAGTGAAAGGAAAATTAGGGCAAGGAAACAGATAAAAGAAAAGACTCATGAGGAAGAATCAGCAGAAAAATCCCGGCAACATGAAAAAACGGTCCAGAGCAACCCTCCCAAGGGACCATGAGGTAGCTACTACAGAGGGTTCCACCTATAAAGAAATGTTAGAAATGACAGAAAGGGAATTTAGAATACATATGATGAAAACAATAAAGGAAATGATGGAAACAATGAAGGAAACTGCTGATAAAGTGGAAAACTTTAAATCAAAATAGTTCTATTTTTAGTTCCTATATTTTATGATAATAAGGATTTAAAGTAAAATTTCAAGAAATTCATATTCAGATGCAATTAATAATTTATTCCCCTGATACTTAAGTGCTACTATTAATAGTCCCTTTAATATAATCCTGATTTCATTTTTGCATTTGATAGAATCTTTTCTTCTTACTTAGCCCCAGATTTCAGGTCAGTTTGACATCAAAAACTCTTTTAAAGATTTTTAAGTCATTGCTTATAGTTTTTCTGCCTCAATAAGGGATGGGAAGATATTGACCCTGCTGTGTTGATAGTCTCACGGAACAAGAAAGCTTCATTTGGCCTGTCTGGATTCTTGTCAGCTGGGAATGATGCACATTTTCCATCTTACCTCCTCCCTTTTTCATACAGCAGAGGAGAAAAGATAGATTACTGATTCTTCCTTAGCTATTTATAACAAAGCTAAATATGCACATAGTTGAAAGGAGGGGTGGGGAACCTTTACATGTTAGAAAGCTGTGTTAATTTAGCTATAATCAAATAAGGCCACATTCAAGAAACTTCAATTAGATGTACTTAAAAATGTGCATTATTTTATAAAAATCTACTATGCATTTAATAATTTAAAAAATGAAAACTATTTGTTAATTTTAAAATTAACTAACCTTTTCATTTTGTTTTATCTGCTTTTTTGTTGGAGACAAAGTTGAATATTTGGTTGCAGCATGGAGGTGGGCAGTTTCAGTTGATCCTCTAGACAGGTATCAGTCATTTGTGACGTTAAAGGTGTGTTGACATGGGTTAGGCAGGAGATGTAGATTGACAGCAATAAGTGTTTGAAAAGAAAGAAAACATTTTGGGGGGCATGTTGCAAAGGCATGGGTATTCTACTGCATTTTTCCATATTTCAATTGGCTCTTAGCATCAAACAGTCTGACTTTTAAATGTCATCTGCTGAGTCAATCATTTCCATCTGTGGTTCTTTATGTGCCTTAGTGATATCAACTAGGTCAGACTGAAATGTTAATGTGATGTTACAATTTTTAAAATCGGTGAACCTTTCATTGTATTCTCCAATTAATAGGTCCATAGCAACTGCATATTCTTTAATGATTTGTATGTATCATCCTGGTCAGCAGTGCCCTTTGCTAACTGGGGAATATGTTCATCAAAAATCTCCCTTTGAAAAAGAAGTGTTTTGAAAATAGCTTTATTGAAATGGTTGGACTTTTTGCCACATATCATATATAGACTGTTTTACTTTGCAAAGAAATATTGAAGTTGTTCGATTTGACATGGTATCACACAGAAATGCTTCATTCCTATAGAAATTTTCCTTCAATAATTTACATTGCTGATTCTGTTCTTCATAAAATGTATCTGTTCTCACAGAGATAAAATTTTGGCTAACACCTGCTCTTGCCATAGCCAACACGCTTGAGAATGATTCAGCAAATCCACAGTGAATACCTCATCCTTCAACTCTAGCATGTTACGAAACTGACAGTGCCTTGTGACATTTGCACAAATATAATTAACAACACTTATAATTTGTTGCAAAGTGTCGCTCAAAACAGTAGCTTTAGCACAGAGATTTTACCCGATGTAAATCCATAAATCAATAAATCAATACAATGAACAGAAATGATAGCATCTGGATCTGTCAATATATATATTTTTAATCTGTGTGATAAAACCTTTGTTTTCTTGTCATGGAAGGTGCTATCTGTACATGTGCTCCTTAAATTTACCAAATTCAGTCCAACTTCACAACATTTATCTTGAAAGTTGATGAAGATATCTATTGCCCATGTTCTGTTCACAAGAGTACCCAGAGTCAATAACTCTTCCTAGCAAAGGAAATCTTCTTTTATAACCCTAATGACATATTAAATTTGTGCTGAATCAGTAGTATCAGTTGATTCATCCAAAGTGATTGAATAATATATATTTCTTTCTTGTTTTTTTTTTTTTTTTTTTTTGAGACAGAGTCTCAAGTTGTCACCCTGGGTAGAGTACAGTGGCGTCACAGCTCACAGCAACCTCAAACTCTTGGGCTCAAGCGATCCTCTTGCCTCAGCTTCCCAAGTAGCTGGGACTACAGGCACCAACAACACAAGGATATTTTTTGGTTATAGTTGTCGTTGTTGTTTGGTAGGCCTGGGCTGTATTTGAACCAGCCAGATCCAGTGTATGTGGCTGGCACACTAGCCACTGAAAACTACAGGTGCCAAGCCAATATATGTTTCCTTTTGAAGTATTGCATGAAGTTTTCCTGTTAAGTCGAATGCTAATTCACACCGCCAACCACTTATGGTCCTCCTTGAAAGAGGCAGTTTGTACTTTGAAATGTCATTGAGCCTCCTACAATGTTGACAATGCATTACATTCTTTACCAATTTCTACATCACTGAATGGCTTCCCTTTTGTCCTGAATTGTAAGCTACTTTATAAGTTGCTTCAGTGACATTACTTCCAGGTCTTATTGTTGCTTTAAAGAACTGTCTCTGCTTTTGTTTGTATCTCTTAATTTCTGCAATACCACTTTCAGGCCTCTTCCTCTAATTTAAAGTACATGTGGTCCTTGTGAGTGTTTATAATGCTGATGAGCATTGAATTTCTATAATGGTTGATATTGTACTATCGCAAAGGGAGCAAATCATTTTTAGCAGAAACAAGATAATATTGCAATTCCCAATCCTTGTTAAAGAAAATCTGTTTTCTTCCTTGAGCATTCTCTTGGTCTTCTTTGACAGGATGGGCTGTTAAGTGGACAGTTAGAAAAATACTGTCAACCTGTGCAACGATCCAAAGATTCCACTTCAAAAAGAAACACAGTGGATGCTTGTCAAAAGCTGATAACAGCCTGGTGTACTCAACTGCCATAAACGCTCTCCAACTAGCCTTCTGTGGTAGTGATGCTAGTTAAACAGGGGAAGTTAAAACTAAATCAAGAGAATAATAGCTGTCAATTTAGCCCTTATGGCATATTAATATTCTAATTATGATAGACAACTGGAAGGATCATTTTGTTGAAACATATTTTATTCTTTGGTATTTTAAATACATTCATTTTGAAAATAAAATAATATAAAAGACAATGTATTAATAAAAATAAAAGGATTTGGGCTCACTGCCTATAGCACAGTGGTTCTGGCACGAACCACATGTACTGAGGCTGGCAGGTTTGAACTCAGCCTGGGCCAGCTAAACAACAATGACAACTACAAGAAGAAAATAGCTGGGCATGTGGTGGGCGTCTGTAGTACCAGCTACTTGGGAGGCTGAGGCAAGAGAATCTCTTAAGCTCAAGAGTTGGAGGTTGCTGTGAGCTGTGATGCCACAGAACTCTACCAGCTGGCAACATGGTAGACTCTGTCTCAAAAAAAAAAAAAATTTAAAAATTAAAAAAGTAAAAGGATTTGTTCTGTAAAGTCTAGATTCAGTCACCTGTCACACTTAAAGACATAAAAGGCCACAATTTCCCCCACTATTTCCCTTTTTTAAGGCAGAGTCTCACTTCTCACTCTGTCACTCTAGGTGGAGTGCCATGCCATCATAGCTCACAGCAAACTCACACTCTTGGTCTCAACCAATCCTCTTGTCCCAGCCTTCCAAGTAGCTGGGTCTACAGGCACTTGCCACAATGTCTGGCTTGTTTTCTATTTTTAGTAAAGACAGAGTCTTGCTCTTGCTCAGACTGGTCTTGAACTTCTGAGCTGAAGCCATTCACCTGCCTTAGCCTCCCAGAGTGCTGGGATTACAGGTGCGAGCCACTTATTCTGGCCACGTTCCCCACTATTTGATTTAATGATTGAATCAAATAGTTCTACGTTACTAATTACAAAAAAAAAAGAAAAAAGTAGTAGTAGCTGACTCTACCCCTTCATTTCTCACTACTCAGAAGAAATCTCTTTCAATATCTAACCAATTATTATTTTTTTTTTTTTGAATCATCATATCTCTAAATAGCTACTTGTTAATTTTATGTATTGACTTTCCATCTTGGAGGAATGGGATTGAGCGTTGACCCCTTCCCGTACCACATGCATGTGTATTTCCTGGTTCATTCACCTATATAAATTATACTCAGCATTTGTACAACTATGGACAAATATATATTATTCACACTTATGTTGTGTAATAAATTAAGAACACTTTCCTTTCTTCAAAAACATTTTGCTTTCTGTGGAATTAATAATTGTCTCATTTTTCATTTTCCTAGTTCTTCTAAGCACATGTCATTAATTTAATCCATACTCTTCTTCAGTCATTTAAGTTTCCTCTGAGTATGTTCAGACAAATTTGGCCTTCCATCCACTTCCTCCTGAAGAGAGTCTCTCCAGGGCCTTCTGCTCTGCTCTGCTCTGAGCTGATGGACCTCGAGGCTGTGCCATAGCTGTCATCCTGGGATTTCTTTCTCAAGCCTGGGGATTTTCTTCCCCTCTGTATTCAGTGCTCTGGTTTTACCACTTCCTCCTTCTTGATCAACTTCATTGTTGGGTGGAGCATCTCTGGGAGTTTTGTAAGACAGAGTACAGGGAGATAGAACACACACCATCAGGCACACACCCTGCCCACACTCTGCAGGCACTTACCAGGCCTTCTAAATTACCAGAATATTGGCTGATTGCCTGAGGGCTTTTTCTGACCACGAAAGGTTTGCTCAGTAAATGTTGGGGAATTAAACCCTCCTCTCTGAGAGAGACCCTTAACCAATGACTGTGACAGTTAGTAGGTAACTATCCCAGCCTGCTCAGCCTTCAGGGGGTTTAACCCTGAGCAGGCCGCATGGATCCCCCGGAGTCCCGCTGTGCACAGTGACACTGGCTGCGTCAGCTCCCTCACCTTCCTTTCTCCCTTCCCACTCCCCTACAGACCACTGCCTGGGATCATCTCCCAAAGAAACCACTTTTGCTCTTATACTTTTTATTTCCATCTCTTATCTATATATTTTACTTTTATTTTCCAAATCATCTACTAAGCTTTTCATATTTTTACTGCCATATTTAAACTTCTAAGATCTCTTTTTGTTTCCTAAATGTTTTTTGAAAAATAGCATTCTGATATTTCATGTATGTACTATTCCTCTTATCTCTCTGAAGTTATTAATAATTTTTTGTTTTCTCTTCTTTTCAGAAAGGCTATCGTCTCCAAATCCCCTTTTGAGCATTTCTCTCCAGTGTGTCAGAGTCTCGGCGAAGGTGACCCTGATGCCCAAGCTGGCTGTCAGGGTTCTATAGCTAAGCAAGGGAAGACGGAAAAGGCAAGTCTAGAAAAGCTTTTTTTTTTTTTTTTTTTTTTTTTTTTTTTTTTCATCCAAGAGTTTCACTTTGTTGCCCTCTATAAAATACTGTGGTGTCACAGCTCACAGCAACCTCATACTCTTTGGGCTCAAGCGATTCTCTTGCCTCAGCCTCCCAAGTACCTGGGATTATAGGTGCCCGCCACAACGCCCAGGTATTTTTAAAGATGGGGTATTGCTCTAGCTCAGGCTGGCCTGGAACATGTGAGCTCAGGTAATCTGCCCACCTCGGCCTCCCAGAGTGCTGGGATTACAGGTGTGAGCCACTGTGCCTGGTCTTTTTTCCCACTGTTTTGTTCTTCACACACAATGGCTCATCCCCATCTCATCTGATTCTTCTGCCAGAAGAAAAACCTCCATTCTTGGGGCACTGTGGGGAAGGAGCAGTCCAGCTGACAACAGCAGGGGGAAGAGGGGGCCCTGGGGATTCCATTGCTTCCCAAACTGACTTACAGTTCATCCTATTCTTTTTACAAGTTCACCCCTATTTCCCAGAGCACCAGGTGGTGTGCACTGGGGGATTCTGGAGTGTAGAGTGGCGCGGTTTCTCTTTAGCTTTCTCCTCTCACCTGCTGGTTCAGGATTCAGCTTCCTCAGCTCTCGATTTGGTTACTACTCATCTATCTACGTTCCAGATTTTAGAATTATTTTGCTATTGTCCCTTTCATATTCTCTTCGCCCTTGTAAGTTTATCCTTTAAAAAATTTGCCTGGTGTGCTGGCTCACGCCTGTAATCCCAGCACTCCGGGAGGCCGAAGTAGGTGAATTGCTTGAGCTCACGAGTTTGAGACCAGCCTGAGCAAGAACGAGACCTTATCTCCACTAAAGATACAAAAACCAGGGGAGTGTTGTGGTGGGTGCCTGTTGTCCCACATACTGGGGAGGCTGAGGCAAGAGGATTGCCCAAGCCCAAGAGTCTGAGGTTGCTGTGAGCTATGACACCACAGCACTCTACCCAGCGTGACAGAGTGAGACTCTGTCTCAAAAAAGAAAGAACATAACTGACACTTGCAGTGGCTCCATGCCAGTCATTACTGGCAGGCAGGTAAACACCATAGACAGACACGGTGCCTGAGGAGGGGATGTCACCAACTGTGCAAGGCTTAGTGGTAAGATGGTATTTTTGGTCCTCATGGTTTCACTCAAAGTGTAAATTGCATCATATGGAAAGCTACCAACGTCCTCTGTATTCAGTGCTGCTTCAGAACATGAAGGGATTCCCAGAATCATCTAGTCCATCTTCATTTGCAGGTGAGGAACAATTTTTCTGGGAGTGGGGGTGGTTAGGAGCTTGCCCAAGATTATGCAGCAAGGAGAGTGCCAGAGTCAGGACTTGTTCTCCAAGCCGCTGGCTCAGTGATGTGTTGCTTTGCTTTCTGCAACTTTCAGAGGGAGAGGGAAGACAGTTCAGTTTGACGAATGCTCTAGGCTCACATCACACTCAACTTGCCAGGCAGTAATGCTGGTGCTCCGTGCCGGCTCTGTGTTCCTGAGTTCGTCCAGAAAGCTTTTCTTTTACCTTGCCTCTTTCCTATTCACTACATTAGCTATCTTCTTGGGGACTATGAATCTTGTACTTGTCAATCTTCTCATGGCAATTTGCACTCTTCCTCTCAAGCACAACTTTATTATTTGCTCAGGTCATAGTGGAATATTGAGCAAGACATAGTTTTATATCAGATGGAAGACAAAAAAAAAAATAAAATAAAATAAAAGGGAAAAAAACAAAGACAATCAGGTTCACATAGATGCCAAATTCATTCAATCAGGAGCGGCCATTCCGTGCTAGAGAATGAGGAGGGTCTGGGATGCAAAGTAGAATGAAGCACATCCCCTGCTCATGAGGAACTTGCCTTCTAGAATAGTCTCCTTCAGACGCGTTTCATTATGCCACTCCATAAAAAAGAAATACTGAGCATGTGCACCCAATAATTGCATATTTACTACCAATTGTATATGCTTTACTGTAATAATTTTAAAATATTGGTAAAACCGAATTTTCTTAGTATTTTAGATTTTAAAATAACTAGACTTCTGTTTACGCACATCCTCCCCATAACTCAGTGTGTCATCTTGGGTACTCTACTTTGGAGCCCACTATTCCAACAGGAGAATCAGATGAATACCCAGATATATGATATCAGAAGAGAGTGTGGACAGGACTCTACTATCCAGGTAAGCAAAATATTCCAAGGGTATTAGGAAACACTGCCAGAGGAAAGGAAGGCTGAGTGTAACTGAGGACTTTCCACCTACCCACCCTCCCAACACACATCCCCGGCCTGGGCCAAGGATAGTGCCAGGATCGCTTTCCTTGGCTAGTGTCTGTGCCAAGGCTGCTTGATAAAAGGCTGTACCTGAAGAGCTTGCCTCACCCCGGAAGCATCCATTTCCTGGCACCTCAAGCATATAAGGACTTAATAAGTAACATGCCATTCCATGCTGATAGGGACAGAGATGATGGCGCACAGCCACCCTCGACTGTCTGCACTCAGTGTCCTTGACATGGGGTCACGAGCCTGAGCTGAAGCCTAGCTCATTTACTTACCAGTTATAGGACTGCAGCCCTTACCTTCTCTGAGCCTTCATTTTCTCATCTGGAAAAAGGGAACAATAAATGCCTTCCAGATCATTCACGATTTCTAACATCTTGTTGGGTTCTTCACTGTGCTAAGTGTGTGACATATATCACCTCATGAAATCTTCAGGACAATATAATGAGGTAGATGCCACGACTGTTCCATTTTGCGGGTGTGAAAGAGAAGTCTTAGAGTAGTTTGCTGGCACAAGTGTATACAGCTGGAGGGTGCAGAGACAGGATGCTGAGGCTTGCTGGTCTCTGACACCCACGTCCTCCCCACTCCACTCCACATTGTGACCAAGAACACACTTCATGAACTTGGAAGTACGAACAAGGAGTTAGTCCTTATTTGCACCAGAATGTTTATTGCATTTCAAGTCACAATTGCCAAGATGTGGAAGCAACCCAAATGCCCATCACCCCATGAATGGATTAACAAACTTACCATAGAGCACTATTCAGCCATAAGAAAAAATGGAGACTTTAATCTTTTGTATGTACCTGGATGGAGTTGAAACACGTTCTTCTTAGTAAAGTAGCTCAAGAAGGGGGAAAAAGTATCCAATGCACTCAATGCTAATATGAAACCAATTTATAAACCAATACTAATATGAAACCAATTTATGAAAGAAAAACCAAAAATATAGTCTAGCAAGGGGGAAGGGAAAGGAGGAAGAGAGGAGGGAGGGCGATTGGTGGGTCTCACCTGACTTGCACAACGTGGGGGTGTTCAGCACGCCCCCAGTGAAGGGCTCAACTGCAACCTGAACTTTACTTTAGCAATGTAAACAAGGTAAGCTGAACATTTGTACCCTCATCTTAATCTGAAATAATAAAAAAAAGAATTTAGCTCTTGTCTTCAAGCCTAAATTCAAAATATGTTTTCCTACACAGCCCTAAAGTTCAACAGAGTAGGATTTGGTTAGAATGAAAAGGTGGAGAAAGTTAATGCTCCTATTTTCACCCTTACAACAGTGCACGGAACTGGAAAGAGAAGTGGATTAGGACGGAGATCAGTTCTGCCCCCCACTCGTCCTAACGCTGGACAGGTCATAAGCTGAATTTGCTCATCCACTAGAAGTCCTAATAAATGAACTCTAAAGGGTCCTGCTACCTGACCTTCCTCCAACCGCAGCCTCAAAACCTCTGCAGTCCGGAGTCTCCTGGCTGTGTGGGGGCGGGGCACAGAGGCACGGACCGAGGCGGACGTGGGGTCAGCGAGGGCGGACTCAAGCTCGCCCTGTGGGGGCAACGGAGAGGGCGGACGGGGCGGACGGGGCGGAGAGCCAGAGCCCCGGTGGGATGGGCGGGTAATTATAAGGAAACATTGTAGAGAACGTTTCTGTTGTGGTTGTTCCCTCTGTTTACTTTGGGCAGTTCTGTCATTTTTTAACTGACCCTTCCCAGATGAGATCGTTGGGTAAAGGCAGGGCCTTCGCTGATGGGTATTTGGATCTGCTGTGGCTCAGTTGCTGGACGCAGGCCACGGCGGCTGACACTCCCCCCGTCACCCCTTCAGGGAAATGAAGCCAGGGCCTCAAACTTGCTGACAGTGACCCGTAAACCCAAACATCCTCCTCTCCTCTGCCTTGGTGTACCAATGCGGAGAAAACGAAGTCAAAAGCTTTCCAGAGAAGGGGAAGGCTCTAGCCAGCCACGTTCCCTTCCAGCCATTCCCTCCTGAGCCTTGGCTGGCCGCCACCTGGGTGCAAGGGTATAGTTACAAAAAAAGTGCTGACATCTGCTGTTTGGTTGTTGCTTTAATGCTCCAAGAAAACACAAAGCCCAAAAAGAAAAAAGAAAGAAAGAAAACATACTTCCCTTCATGGCTAAGGGTTCACATAGTTGATTCAAACCCAAAGGTGCAAGATGTGTATTTGCTTTATCCTTTCATGTTTTCTTAAGTTTGAACAATACTCTTGTAGGTGTTTAAGAATCAGAGTGAGGGGAAACTCATCCGCTTAGTACTTTTCCTAAATTGTCCATTTCCCCCCACCTCTGGGCTCTGAATACCAAAGAATAGTCTTTCATATGTTAAGATTAGAAACATCTGGCCAGCACATCTGAGTAGGGCTGAGCTGAGGTGGAGCAAAATGAGGTGGAATGACCTGACTTTTTGAAGTCCAGAAGTTTAAGTATTGGTGGGACTAAAAGTTACAAAATTCAACCTCTTCATTATGCAGGTGAGGAAGCAGGCCCAGAGAGGTTAGGACATGCCTAGTATCACACGACCAGGGTCAGAGGTGAACCCAGGTCTCCGCCGCCCAGTCTGGCAAGCACCGTACAGCACACATCCATGCTTATGAAGGACTTGTGTTTTTTATTTAAAAAATGTTAATTTTTATTTTTAAATAAAAATATGTTAATATTTTTAAGACCCAAATTATTTCCATTTTTATACTTCTATACACTGGCTATATGTTCTTTAGAACAGAGGGATTTAATTTTCATAGAGCACCTACCATGTGCCAGATTTTAATATATTATCTCACTTAATTTTCACAACAGTCCTATGACGGAAGCTTTATTATACCTGTTTCATGGATGAAAAAATCAAGAGGTTAGAGCCCAAGTTTGCACAACTAGGAAGGGGTGGAGTCAGGGTTCAAACCCAGACCCCTTTTTTTCTGCAGCCCCTCACTATCGCCCTAGCCCTGTGCACATCACAGTTTATATTTTTATACTTTCCCACTTTCAAAATTATGCACTGGTTTTCATTATTATTATTACTTTTACCGATGTATTCATTCCTTTAGTAAATATTTATTAAACAGCTACTCTGTGCCAGGCACAGTCCAGACACTGAGGCTACCATAGTGAGTAACACACACAAATCCCTATTCTCACAGAGCACAAGATTATAGGGGGAGGAGCCCATTGTACCCAGGATAAGTAAGGCATCAGATAGCAATTTTAAATAAGATTGTCAGGAAAAGGAAGCCTCATTTATTTTGTTTGAACAAAGATGTGAAGGTAGTGAAGGAACAAGCTAGTGGATTTCTGGGAGAAGAGAGTATGAAGCAGAAGAAAGGCTGAGTTCCAAGTCACCATGGAAGGAGGAAGCTGCTACATTTGTGAAACAGTTAGAAGGCCTGCGTGTTCAGTGAGGGCCCCATGAGAGGGACAGTAGTATCAGACGATGAGGTCAGAGAGGCAATGGAGGCCATGTGGTTGGGCCTGGGACTGATAAAGGTAGTGGACTTTTATTTATTTATTTTTAAATTTTATTTTTAATTTCAGAATATTATGGGCTAAAAACATTTTGATTACATAAATTGCTTTTGTACAGTTTGACTCAAGGTTACGAGTGTGTGCGTCAGTTGGATAGTGTGCACGGTACCTGGTAGGTGTGAATTTACCCATCTTCTCCCCCCCCCCACCGGCTTGATTTCCGATGACTGTTATTTCCATATGTGCACAACAGTGTTGATCAATTAGTTCCAATTTAATAGTGAGTACTTGTGGTGTTGGTTATTCCATTCTTGTGATACTTCACTTAGAAAAGTGGCCTCCTGTTCCATCCATGTTTTTACATGATGTAGTAGGTCACTATTTTTTTAATAGCTGAGTAGAACTTTAGTACTTCATAGTTTACACATACCACATTTACACATCCACATGTATTGAGGAACACTTGGGTTGTTTCCACAACTTTGCCATTGTGAATTGTACTGCTCCAAACATTGGAATGCAGGTGTCTTTTAAATTTGAAATACCCAAATACCCCAATACCCAGAATGGATCAAATGGTAGGTCTACTTTTAGTTCTTTCTCGTATCTTCATGCTACTTTCCATAATGGTCATACTGGTTTGCAGTCTCACCAACGTTGGCTTTTTTTTACCAGATGAAAGGGAAGCCAGGGAAGCTTTTAAGTAGAGGATGGGTGATCTAAGTTTTCTTTTTGTTTTTTTCCTTTTATTAAGTCATATACACATAGATCATGAATACATTTATGCATTTGTGGGGTACAATGTATTGATTTTTTATATAATTTGGAGTGCCTACATCACACTAATTAATATAGCTTTCACTTCATTTACTTGATTATTGTGTTAAGACATTTATGTTCTACTCTCGATAGATTTGATTGTACCCTTGCAATAGGCTCCATAGGGGTGGCAATGTAAGTTTTCTAAATTATTGTATTGTGTGCTGTGTTGAAAGTACACTAGGCAGGATTGCCATTGCAATACTTCAGGGGATGGATGATGGTGACTTGGGCCTGCAATAACAACAAAAGTAGTGAAAAGTGATGCAATTCAGGGTATATTTTGACAGTGAAGCCAGCATGATAATGTGATGTCACAAACATGCTTCCAATTTGGAGAGTTAGGTTGTTGGTGCTCTCATGATAACATTCTCCCGAACATTCGCACCACACTTGTCACGTGTCTTATTTCCTTAGGGTACATTTCCAGGAGTTGGACGACCAAGTCAAAGACTGCGGTCATCCTTACGGATCTTGCCACCCATATTACATAGCAGGTTCCACCAGCAGCACCTCAGGCAGTTTTAATTCTAAATGCTCCAGAATTTCTCCCCCACCCCCTGCATCTCTAAGTCTCCCATTATGGTTTCCTTCTCTTTCTTCCTTTCCTCCCTCTCTTTTTGGGGAACTTATAAAGGGAGAGATAACAAAGATGGACAAAGGTTAGGAGAAAAACAGGGAAGAATTTCTTCACTTCATTTTCTTGTCTTACAGCCCTGAGAAAGGGCCAGCTGTTTCCCTTAGTTGGATGAGAATCTTTCTCGGTGAGAATCAACAAACTAACAATACTGCTTACTTACAGAACTGTTTTCCTTCTGGGGAGACCAATGGGTTTTACCATTTCAATTATCTTTCACAATATCCCCTGGTGCCAGAGCAAACTGCCTCCTCTGAGCAAACATTCCTCTCACCAGGGAGGGAAGTTTACCAAACCTTTTGGCTTCTTTATTCCCCTCCTCTCCAGTTTGGTCCCACTTTCAAAGGATACATCCCCCTTTCTCCACAACTCAATAATGTACCTGCTCAGCCCCCCTTATCCAATTTTATCCTAATTATGAAAGAAAATGTTTTAATTGTTTATTGAACTAGGGTTTTTTTTTTTTTTTATGAATTTTAGGATCAGCCTGTCAATTTCTGCTGATCTAAAAATTTATATGGGCCATCCTGAAAATAAAGAACCAAGTGGCTTTATGCTTCCAATTTCAAAACGTACTGCAAAACTAAAGTAATTAAAAGTAACTAAAGTCATTAAGTCAGGATATTGCTGGTACAAACCTAGACATATAAACCAATGGAACAGAATTGAGAATCACAACTAAATCCTAACAGCTAAGGTCAATTGATTTTCAACAAAGGAGCCAAGACAATTCAATGGGGAAGAAATGGTCTTTTCAACAAGTAAGGCTGGGACAGTAAGCTATTCACATGCAAAATAACTAATTCAGACCCCTACTTAATATCATATACAGTTATCAACTCAAGAGAGGATCACAGAGCCAAACATAGGAGCTAAAAGTATACAACTCTAAATCTTTGTGACTTGGAGTTAGGCAGTAAATCTTTGTGACCTTGATTTAGGCAATTATTTCCTAGATAGAATACCAAAAGCACAAGTGATAAAAGAAAAAGAACTGCTGGTAAGTTAAACTTCATCAAAACTTACATTTTTCCTTTAAAGGACACCATCAAGAAAGTGAAAGAACCACCTAAAGGAGAAAATGTTGTAAATTCTGTATCTGATAAGGGACTTGCTTCCAGAATATAAAAAACACAACTCAATAATAAAAGAGAAATGATCCAGGGTAGCGCCTGTGGCTCAAAGGGATAGGGTACCGGCCCCATATGCCAGAGGTGGTGAGTTGGAGCCCAGCCTCAGCCAAAAACTGCAAAAATAAATAAATAAAAATAAAATAAAATAAAATAAAAGAGAAATGATCCAATTTAAAAATGGGCAAACAATTACAGGAGATATTTTTCAAAAGAAGATATTCAAATAAGTACACAAAAAGTCATTAGGGAAATGTAAATCAAAACTACAGTGAGATATTATTTCTCACCCACGAGAATAACTATGATAAAAAGGCTGCTGTTAGCTATGATGCCACAGCACTCTACCAGGGGCAACAGCTTGAGACTGTAAAAAAAAAAGGCAGACAGTAACAAATATTGGTCAGAATGAGGAAACATTGGAACTCTCACACACTGCTCCTGGCAAAGTGAAATGATGCAGCCACTTCGTAAAAATTTGGCAGTCCCTGTAAACTCTAACCACAGAGTTACAGTAATTCCAATACTAGGTAATTAAAAAATAATGAATATATATGTCTCTAAAAAATGTTCATTATGTCTTTATTCATAAAAGTCAAAAAATGGAAAAACTCAAATAGCCATTTTGTTTTTCCAATAGATATACAAAATGTGATATATTCATACAATGGAATATTATTGGCAATAAAAGGAATAAAGTACAGATAGATGCTATGATATGGATGAACCTCAAAAACATTATGCTAGGTGAAAGAAGCCAAGCAAAGGGTCCCATTGAAATAATCCAAAATAGGAAAATCCATAAACATTGAAATTAGATTGGTCGTTGACTAGGACCAAGGGGAGTGAAGGGGTGGAGTTTGGGGAGTAGAAATAGTGAATGACTGTTAGTAGATACAAGGTTTCTTTTTTTTTTTTTTTTGTGGTTTTTGGTCGGGGCTGGGTTTGAACCTGCCACCTCCAGAATATGGGGTCGGCACCCTACTCCTTTGAGCCACAGGCGCTGCCCAGATATAAGGTTTCTTTGGGGAATGATGAAACTATTCTAAAATTAGGAAAGACAACCACCACATGCACTCAGTACTAATTTATAATAAAACTAGTAGATTACTCCAGGCTCACAGAGGAGAAAATCTCAGTTGGATTCAAGTAGTGGAGGAAGGGGTTTCAGAGGGCTCCCTGGCCCCAACAGGGGCAAGGCACAGGTACATGGTACACTTCCTGACCGAAGGACATGGCTACAACTCAGACTTTAAGCTTACAAATGCAAACGATGTAACCTAATCATATGTGCCCTCAATATTAATCTAAAATTTTAAAAAAGAAAATATTGTTAAATTAATTATGCTAGTAGATGAATAACTCTCTAAATATATTAAAAACCATTGAATTGTACACTTTAACCAGCACATTTTATAGTATGGAAATTTTCCTTCAAAGAGCTATTTTTAACAAGTAGCTTCTTGTTCACTGTTGAAAAAAAGACACCAGATTGTTTGGTTCTGCGCTTTTGAAAAACGTGTTCATGTAGTGCAAGGAGTGTGCTATGGGAATGATCTAAGGAGCTGCTAGGAATAAAAGCTGGAGGTAAAGAAGGGCGGGGGAAGAGGAAGATGAAATAAGGGACTGAGAAGGGAAATAAGGACCAGGTGAAGAGGTGAGCCCAGAAAGGAAAGCACAGTTCAGCTTGTTAGAAAACCTGTGCGGAAGGGAAAGGAAAGTGGGGAAGAAAATTTGCAGATATTTTTCCTACAACTGTGTAGAAATGGGGGTAGGGTGGTTCAAAGCAAAGCTACAAAGTAAATACTTCAGAGAAGAAAGACTGCATTGAGTTGCTGAGCGGATAAGGCCGGGTACAGCTCACAGGAATTATTTTTGTAAAAGTATGCAAACATTGTAGCCAATTTAGAAAAATGAATTATGATTTCCATTGCCAAATTTGTGTCAAAGCAAAATTATTAATATAATGTGATTTTGCAAATAGCAGAAAAAAACAACAAAAGATTAACCCTACCAGCAAAATTGTGGATTAACACTAGGTAACTTTCTAAGAAACTGCTCCTTCAAAAGTTCTTGTATACATACAGTCTTATTTGTAAAGCCTCTTGTATCTCAAGATGGATATTTTTCGACTTTGGAATTTCTAAAAATGTTTTCCTCAAATCAGGACTTTTTAGGGACATGTTTGATCTGATGTGATCATTTTTAAAATAAGAATTTTAAAATAAAAATATAGGCAACTTAATATTTTAAAATGGTAACTCATTACATCTAGTAAGACACACACACACACACACAGAGCACGCACACCCTATCCCTCAAAAGTTCAAAGTATGTCAAGATACAAATCACACCACTATTAGTTTCTTCCTTTTGTGTCTTAACCCTGCCCACTCAAGAGCCTGACTCTTCCTGACAGCCCTGTCATACAGCAGAGGAGAGAGAGACAGAACAGCTGTGAGCAGGGCTTACTCATCTGCACAGTCAGAAGATGGTAATAGTTATAATAATTAACATGTGTGAAGGGCTTTGCCCTATTCAAGTCACTACTATGCATATGATTTTAATTTAATGTTAATCATGATAGAAACTCCTTCCCCCAGATGAAGGTATCAAAGCTTAGGAATGACAGGACTTGTTAAGACCCCTCGCTATGCCCCCTTTGCTGAAGTATATAAACACATCCAAACCTTTCTCAGAGTAAGAAAAACAAAATCCATTCTTTACTGCAATGCTCTCCAACCAACTTATCTCCTTTTTTCATATTGTAACTAAGCTTTTCCAAAGAGTAGCTTACACTGCTTGCCTCCTCTTCTATTGTTAAATTTCCTTGTCAAGAAATGTAAAGTACTAAGTCAGGTCCCAAGCTGGAAGATGGCACCTGGGGAGAAGCTGGGAGCCCAATCGCCCAGTTCTGCAGTTTGGATCACGCATAATTATTAAACACAACTTGAGGAATGTTCTTGACCACAGAAGGAAGTGGGGAAAGGCTGGGCAGGCGCTGGGCCTGGACCTCACACATCCTTCACTGCTAACACTGTGTTGCTGTGTCCTCTGAGCTCCCAGGAGCTTCCCGAGCGTGCTAGGGTTACCTTCTCCCCACCCACCTCTCCGAAGAGCCTGCGGACAAGAAGGACAGGAGGGAGGGAGGGAGAGAGAGGAGTCAACCCCAAAGCGTCTGACTACAATTCCTTTATTTCTCCTTTATTAGACCCTTTCCGATTCACTGCTGTTAGGGTTGCTGATGCGTTTTACCACTTGTAGAGCGGCTCTGTGAGAGAAGGTTCCTCTGTTCCAGAATTGTTCCCTCATCTCCCATCACAATGCCTAAAATTCTTCCATCTGAATTGGAGTAGTGATCTGGTCTTGAAAGAGTTCCTGGGTGGAAGAGACTAAAGGAGCTGGACAGGCAGGAGCAGGGCGGGGGCAGGCCTGAGGGCAGGCCCCGTGTTTCTCGGAGCGCCGTCGCTCCTGGTCCCGGACAGGTGCAAAGTGTGCTGCAGCGGCGCCGGCGGCTCGGCGGTGGCGGCGCACCGCGCGCTCCCGGTCCCCTCCCACTGCACCCGCAGCGTTTCCTGTTCCGCTGACTGCGAGGCTGGCACCCCGTGCGGACCGAGGGCCCACTTCCGGTCAAGCCCAGCAGCCTCCCCCAGACTGGCCTGGTTGACGCTATTCTCTGTGGTCCGACCCTCCACCTGGGAAAGCCGAGTCCAGCCCTAGTCTCCTCGGATTCCAGGCCGTGACCCTGAACGCGGGGAAGCTCTGTGGTTCCAAGGAGTCGCCGGCCCTACCAGTGTTTAACGTTTCCCCACACTTTTCATCCCCTTCCTTCCCTGTAATTCCAGCTTCTGAGGAATTAGTATCTCCTTTGATAGCAAAGGGGACAAATATAAACAAGGAAGGCCACAGGCAAAATCGTAGAGGAGGTGAACTATGTCTCTGACGCTGCTGCCTCCGCTACCTCTTTCCTTCTTCCTCCATTGAACGCAGGAAAGAAACTGAAAATACCTTAGTACACACCTTAGCGTAAATTAAATGTCCTCATAACTGTGTCTCACAGTAATAAAGCTTTAAAAGTTTTGGCCACTACTAGTGGTAGCCTTTTAGGCAGATAGCAAAGATGTTTTTAGGGAAGGTGGGAGCCTTCATCTGGAAATCACCCCGGCTCCTTAGAAACACTCAGACCCTGCATCTTTGCGCTCATGAAGCTGGACTCTGCAGGGAGTTTGAAATGAAGTCCAGATCTGCTCCTTTTAGGGACCTTCTGCAGCCTCTACATTTCTGGCTGCCTTTCTGTCATCACCCCCTTCTCAGGCCAGCACCTGGTGATACCCCTGGTGACCCAGGGAGGCTGGATCAGAAGGAGCGGAGGACAGGCTGTGCTGATGATTTATTAAACCCTGCTGCTGCTTCCTCCTCCACAAGGCTCCTCATCACAGGGCGCGGCTTGGGTCACGCTGGGCACTCGGCAGCTTTGTGGTGGGTATCGGTTTGTGCTTCCTCTCCTTTGCTTTCGTTTCAGGGCTTTCCTGTTGCAGTCTGAGCAGTTCTATTTAACCACAGTTGCTACCACTGCATGCAAACTGGATTCATTAGGAGTAAGTGTAGGGCAACCAGAGGGTAAGAGTTGAGAGGTAAGAAAGAAAGAGTGGTAGGACCCAGCTGGAAATTAGAAATTCCAGACCTAGAATGTCATGGTGAGTAACAATCAAGAAAACATTCCAGTATCATTAAAAAAAAATCTTCCAGTTTACATTTGGCTATGATGAAAGTCAGTCCTAAGTTAACAGCTCAAGTCATTAGATCATACCCTTAGATGGATTTTTCAAAGAAATAAGAAATATGTGGTGAGATAACATAAATTCTGATTTTAATTTGAGAACTAATAAAAAATTAAGTATCCAAGATCAGTTCTGAGTTAGGAATAAGAAAATGACAAACTGAGGGCAGAATTTAGTCTAGATATGTTTGAGTCAGTATGACAGAATGTTCCAGGCAGAGGAGGCGGTGCCTGTGAAGGCCGAGAAGCCAGAGGAAGCAGGCTTGTGTGAAGCACGCAGGTCGCATGAGTGGAGACCGGTGGACAGCGGGCTGCTGGCCCTGCCTGTCTGTACGCTGTGTTCACAAGTTGGGACTCTAGTCTAAGGACAGTGGGAAGCAATTTAATGGACTTCAAACAGAAGGGGTGAATTTACCAGAACGGCATTTATATAAATAACCTTCTGGTGGCTAGGATCTAAAGGGAGAAAAACTAGAGGCAGGAAACTTGCGAAAGGACATGACAGATGGTGATCACTTAGGCCAGGTAGTAACAGTGGGGATGTGGACAAGTGGATGAATTCAAAGACTCTGATCGAATGTGGAAGGTGGACAAAAGAATAATCAAGGCTGAACCCTAGGTTTCTGGCTGGAGAAACTGGGTGGATGGTGTGAGATATATTTGGATAATGTAAGAATAGGTTTGAAGGAGTGAGCTGGTTATTATGTTTTCAGTACTTTCCAGTTGAAGTTCTCAGATGGACGACAATTGAATATTTCAGTTTGGAATTCAGGGAAGGTAGAAATTAGAAAATTATTGTCATGTAGCTCTTAATAATGCCACGAAACAGGAGGAGATGTCTCTCAGAAAATGTGTAGAGGGAAAAGAGGTGGACATTGAACTGGATCCTGAGGAACACCAGCACTTTAGGAGTTGATAGAGAAAGAAAGAGGAGCTTGCAAAGGACACTGAAGATCCATGACTAAGGCAGGGAAAAAGTAATAGTGCCTGGTCACCAAAGGAAGACAGTGAGTCTGTCAGAGAGCGTGTGGTCAACAGCATCCAGGCTGCTCAGAGGACAAGATACAGAATGATACAGCCACTGGACTTGACAGGTGGGGGCATTAGTGTCCTGAGGGAAGGCCCTGGAAATACAGTGGGACCCAATGCCACATGAGTTTGGATTGAAAAACAAGAAGTGAAAAATTAGAAACAGCCAGAGTACACATCTCATTTAGAAAGTGCATATACAATTCCCTCTACCCTAAGCGCCCTTCCTCACTGTCCCTATTTGGTAAATCTTACTCATTCTAGGATAGGACTAAAGTGAAGGGGATCTACAAACAAACAAGAATCTGAGGAATAATGTGTATTTTTCCAGCTAGGGCTGAAATTCAGGAAGTGAGTGGTTTATTTTGTGCTCACCAGACAAGAACTCTCAACCCTTGAAGACAGCCTATATACTCCCTGGTGCCAGTGTGGGGGTGTGGGTCTACAGTAAGCCAAGAATGTGATGCAACTATCAA
This sequence comes from Loris lydekkerianus, assembly GCA_963574355.1. NCBI lineage: Eukaryota > Metazoa > Chordata > Mammalia > Primates > Lorisidae > Loris > Loris lydekkerianus. Next base: position 64,141 of record CAUYPK010004156.1, on the reverse strand, counting down.
GAACAGGAAGAGGCTTAGCTGGAATGGAGAGAGTGCTCTTACTTGGGGCGGGGGAGTAGAAGGGTTGGAGCATGAAACAGGGTAGTTTTTTTTTTTTTTTTTTTTTTTTTTAAACAAAGCCAGAAATTAACTGGCCAAAGCATACAGAATTGAAAAACTTAACTGAAAACCTTTCTATTTCACCTCTGGTTGTAATAAAGCAAAGAAAAAAAATACCAGACTCAGACTTGGCTCTTTTAGCAATTATTAAGAGAAAGTACCCACCCCTGGGGCTCTCTTGACACATGGAGTGTCTCTCTGCACTTTTCAGAGAATAGCTATTCTGATTGCAGATGAGGAGATTTATCTGTAAAATGGAGATAGTGGTGATCAACCCAGGGCTATGGTGAGGGCCAGGTGACAACATGTCTGTGACAGAACCTCACATGCTCTTAAGAATAGTCCAGATGTTAGCTGCTCTTATTATTACAAGATGATTCATGATTAAAGAAAGATATGGAAGCACAAGGACAGTTTTAAACAGATTTAAATAATGGCAGAATGAGAAAGATTAGATATAGATGACTTCTTGGAATGACAAAGACATACTCTGTGAAAGAAGCATATTTTGGTACTGCTGGGGATCACTTTTTTTGACTTAGCTAGGCTTCTTAAATTAGAGACCAGGCCTGAACACCTTGCTTTCCTCTTACAAAAAAGTAATTTATTTAAAAAAATCGTGCTAAGTGAGATCTAAAAATCTGGGGTTAATAGGAAAAATGTGGCTAAGAGTTTCTAAAACAGGTCAAATCATAAACGAGATAAAAAGTCAATTATTTTCTTCACAGGTCATAGAGAAGGCAAACTACTATTTGAAATGAAAGTTTGTTATGGTATTTATGGCAACAGGATTAATGTTGTCACCTAAAAGACCATCATTTGAAAAAGGCTATTCTCCTTACAGTACATTTGTTTTCCTCTCAAGGAAAAACTACATTTTGAGGAAGTGGCAGAGAGCCTTTGGGTTGGAGCTTTGCTGCCCTCTTCTGGGAATATTAAGTCATGGCCTGAGGAATGAACTATGGAAAAGGATCCCAAATACACCAGTGTAATTGAACCAGGGCTATGGTCCTATTAAGAGTAAAATAATTATGGAACTGGGTGCCAGTTTCCAGAGAAAGGCGCAGGACTGCACTGGTCACAAATGCTTTTCTTGACTTTATAATAGTAATAATATCATATACGGTATACTTAGAGTACACTTCCGTGTCCTCACAACCATTACTGCATTTTTATTAATACTTTCTTTGATCCACAAATAGTCTTCATGAAGTAAAGACACAAAAGACAGAAAAGATATTATTCCCATTTGTCATGGAGAAATGAGGCACATAGTGCCTAAGAAACATAACCTAAAATCCAACTCCCCAGAGAGTGGTGAGCTGGACCTTGAAGTCATGTCTCCTGACTCATAATCCTCCTCTTTTCTTTCTTTCTTCCTTTCTTTTCTTTCTTTTCTTTTCTTTTTTTTTTTTTGAGACAGTCTCACTATGTCGCCCTGGATAGAGTGCCATGGCATCACAGCTCACAGAAACCTCAAACTCTTGGGCTCTATCGATTCTCTTGCCTCAGCCTCCCAAGTAGCTGGGACTACAGGTGCCGCCACAACGCCCGGCTATTTTTTGGTTGTAGTTGTCATTGTTGTTTGGCAGGCCCAGGCTGGATTCGAACCTGACAGCTCCGGGTTCTGTGGCTGGCGCCCTAGCCATTGAGCTACAGGCACTGAGCCCACAATCTTCTTTCTACCCATTCATCACCCAGGTGATGTAAGTAATCTCTGTTGCAGTTTCATATTACTCTCTATCCCTCTTCGGCAATGTCCATTTTATACCAATGTCCAATGAATTTATAAAATATGCTACTTTTTAATAGGCAAAGTTACATTGTTATTATAGGAAACCCAAACATTAATATAAATTGCACAGGCAAGTGGTTGGCTAAGAAGCAGAACTTCTTAAAGTTTTGCTTACAAGTTTTTCCGTGTCTATTTCGTTTTTTAAAAAAAGACTCTCAATTGAGCAAGTTTTGTAACATTGAGTCCCAACGTGGCTACTGGGAGGGAAAAAGTGGAGTATATGGAAAAAAAGGAAAGAAAAACCAATTTGAAAGCCAAAGTACTTTTATTCTAAAGTCATAAGTATGCAAATATTCTGTATATTAATGTTTTGCTAAACAAAAGGCAGACGCAGAGATATGATCTTCAGTCTTTTGTCAGTCTTACAGTCTGTCCCCGCCTGCCCAGTCCTACCTACACAACCTGCTGGAAAGTAACTGGGAGAAGTTCAGCAGGTGCAAACTGCCATCAGTTGGTCACAACTAAGCGTGAAGCCATGTTCCTTAACTTTAACACAATAAAATATCTCTTACCTTATAAGCCACATTGGTCAAGATATTTGGAGTCATTTTTTCAGATGAAAAACTGTTAAGTAGTTAACTGATTTGAAAGTCTATTAAGCATTATTTACATAACACAAAAGCAACTATAGTTAACTGGAAACATTCCCAGACCAAGATCTCCTGGCCTGACTTTCTCACCAAGCCTATTTGTCTCTGTGCCTTAATTTCCTCTCCTTCTCCCTTTACCTTTCAATTGTTTCTGCACCAAAGAATCAATTTCATTGGCTGTGTTTCCTTCAAAGTGTTCACCATATATTGAAGTCATCTTTATTGGTGTTCTCTTTTGTTCAGACTTTTAAATGAATCTTCCTTTCCCCTTCCCTTTGTGAGGCCTATTCCATCGTACCTTGCTTTTTTTCTCCTTTTACTCAAATTGCATGTATATCTGAAACTTGTGAAACAGCCACTTCCAAAAAGCTTGTACATATGTTTTTGCAATTCAATGTAGTCATCCTGCAAATATTTGCTGAGTACCTCTGATGTGTCATTCACTGCACTGAATGCCAAGGATTCAAAGACCAGGTGAATAACAACCGGTCTCTACCTCAGGGACCTCACAAGACATGTAGCCAAGGAGACAAACAATGCTGAATACTATTTTTTTTTTTTTAAGACAGAGTCTCACTCTGTCGCCCTGGATGGAATGCAGTGGCATCATCACAGCTCACAGCAACCTCAAACTCTTGAGCTCAGGCAACCCTCTTGCCTCAGCCCACCAAATAGCTGGGACTACAGTTGCCCGCCATGACACCTGGCTAATTTTTCTATCTCCTGAGCTCAAGCAATTTGCCCATCTTGGCTTCTCAGGGTTCGGGAGCCACCACATCCGGCCCTGAATGCTATATTTTAAATTGGGAGATTCCATACTGGAAATATAAACCAATTGCTCATATTCTCCCAGGTCTGTGGGCAGGAGGGTGTGACAATGTTAGAAAGGCTTTACAGAAGAGATATTCAAGCTGGGTCTTTAAAAGAAGAGCAGAATTTCAGGGACGTCACACTCCGTGTTCTGTTCCTGTAATAGAATACTCGAGACTGAGTAATTTATTAAAAAAAGAAGTTTGTTTAGCTTACAGTTTGGTAGGCTGGGAAGTTCAAGACTGGGCAGCCTCAGGGGCGGCTTCCGGTGATGGTGTGTCAAAACACGAGCAGAGAAACAGAAAGGGAAGTAGGCATGTGCATTAAAAAAAAGGAAAATATGGGGCAACCTTGCCGTATAAGCCATTCTCATGAGAACAAATCATTCCCTAGAAAACTGATCCAGTCTTGGGAGGAAAATATTATTAATCCACCTTAACAATCTAATCACTTTTTAAAGGCACAACCTCCCCACACTGTTATTATTGGCAACAAAATTTCAACATGATCTTTGGAGGAGATGAACCATATTCAAGCCTTAGCAGGTTTAAAAGGGAAAGGATGAGTAAGATATATGAAAAAATATTCTGGGGAGAAGGCATAGAGTAAATCAAGGCACAAAGCAAAAGTGCTTGACTGGTTGGAGCTTAGTGGTGGCACCTGGCAGATGATGAGTCTGGAATGGTACAACAGGGTGGGATTGTAGACGGCAGGCTGGAGTATGTCACCTTTTACCCTACAGGAAATGCAGCATGCTTTGCTTTTAGAAAATTTCTGGTTTTACCATGGTATTAATAGTAATGAGATGAAAGAGGGATATGTGCAAGGAAAGCAAGAAGGGGGCTGCTGTAAGAATTGATGTTAACGTTAATGAGTGTTTGAACCCAAGGATAAAAGGATGGAAAGAAAGTAATGGCTGAAAAATATTTTGGAGGAACAGTTGAGTTAGAAATGGAAAAAGAAAACAGAGGACTCAAATGCAATTTATGATTTACGCCTAAGGTAAAGGAGTGGCAGGTGATCCCTGAAGATTAGAGGTGTAGCATAAAGCACGCCTTAGGTTAATTTTGAGAGCAATGGAGTGGACGTAATCAGACTTTTTAGATGCAATGAAGTGCTCATGGGATGGTCAAAAGAAGATATCCAATAAACAGCAAAAAATTTGGGATTTGGGTCTGGAAGACAAGTTTGAAGATGGATGTGTTTGAGAGTTACCAGTAATACAGGTATTATTTGATGCTTTAATACAGAGGATAAACTATAGGAGTTTGCTTCTTGAAGAATTCCTCCAATGTACTGAGATTTTTTTATAAAGGGATTCTTTAAAGCAGGGGGATTACCTTCCTCAACTATATGTGCTGACTTAAATGACAACATAGTACAACATAAAATCAATAAAAGGCAAGGCCTAAAAATAAAGAACAAATACAACACTCAGTTGATTTTGAAGCTTTCATTTACAAAAGCAAAGTTGCAGCATTATATTAACCTATAAGCAAAAGCAGCATCTACAGAAATGAAAACGAAAGTAAAATGGAAAAGGATAAAATAAGTGAGGGAAAGAGAGAAGAGAATGGACAAAAAGGACACAGAAAAAAGGGGTGATTTATTTTTTAAAACACCACTTTGCCATCTCTTAGTGAATCAGATGTAGAAAACTGCTGAATTAACATTTAGATTAAATGAATAAACAAAAGATAAGTAAGTCCTACAAGCCAAGGGTGGAAGAGGCAAATGAGATCACATGGAACTATCCAAAAACAGTAAAGGGGGAGTGACAAAGAGTGACAAAGAAGTAAACAAAAAGGAGACTAGAATAAAATGAAATTGTTAAAGAAAGAATTAAAAAAAATTGTAAAACAAACCCCTTTGAAATCAGTTTACTAATACCTTGACAGGACAGAATGAAATGTTGAAGACACACACCCATGTTCAGGAGTACACAGTACAGTGACAGGTGTTCAGCAGCCCGAGCTCTGAACCCAAGTATCTCACCTTGCTATGTGACTTTGGGCAAGCACAGAAAGGATTATAAGGATTGTATTATACTAATAATACATGTAAAATGCCTAATACTTGGTGCTTAAAAATGGAAGTTATGAGAGAAAAAAATTTAGTCCAGTGTAGATTACTATATGGAAATCCAATTTCCAATGATTTTTCTAATTTGAAATAAGGATTGTTATAGCACATGAAATAAACTTTATTAGAACTAAGTGACAACATTGCTTGAGATAGTTTTATACGGTTGGGTCAGCTCTGCCTGTTAGTGAGACTCAGCTTTCTGGTTCTATCTCAAACTATGTCACACATGGTGCATATTGTCCTCTGGAGACCTTTACAGTATAAGCTATTTGGTCCCATTACTTACCATGCACTTACAGAAGTACTCACATTTACACAACCACTGCTATTTGCCTTCCTGCTCAGCTGAAGAAACACCACCACTGCCACTACGTGGGGATCAGCCAGTTCTGCCAAGGACACTCGCCAAAAGCCATGTGTGGCCACCGACCTCTCAGCCCTTAGCTGTCTAAACTTGCGATAAGGTGGGAATTTAAACTATGAGATGTTTTATTATACATGTTTTTTAATCCTTGTGTGTGCAGAAATATTCATCTATTTTCCTTCTTAACTTGCTTTTGGGAGAATTCTTACTGATAAAAGAAAACTTTAAGTTCCTTAAATGTGATTTTGAATAACTGGAACAAAAAAAAAATCTTTTCTATAGAATCAGATCCCTGACTGAACTAAAGGAAACTGCTATTTGACATAAATTTTTTCGTACACATAATTTTTCAAGAATATATCCACAAAGTTAGTTCAAACTGTACAGTTCTTCCAATTCCACTATAATTGCAGTTTTCAACGCTTCTGGGTACTTACCTTTGTATTCTACATCCTATGTGTTTGAAGTTTTTTTTTTTTTTTTTTAGACAGAGTCTCACTCTGGCACACTGGGTAGAGTGCCCTGGCTTCATAGCTCATAGCAACCTCAAACTATTGGGCTCAAGTGATTCTCTTGCCTCAGCCTCCCCAGTAGCTGGGAGTACAGGTGACTGCCACAATGTCCGGCTATTTTTTTATTTTTTAGAGATGGGGTCTAGCTCTGGCTCAAGCTGGTCTCAAACTCCTGAGCTCAAGCAATCCACCCTCCTCAGCCTCCCAGAGTGCCAGGATTACAGATGTGAGCCACCATGCCTGGTCATGTCTGGAATTGTTAACTGAGGAATCATGGGCCACTAGGTCACAGACACTTTGTTGTCCTTGAATAGCCTGAAATAGTATGTGATCCTCAGTGTGTGTGCACTACACTTTTTTTTTTTTTTAGAGACAGAGTCGCACTTCATGTTCTTTGTAGTGTGCCGCGGTATCACAGATCACAGCAACCTCCAACTCTTGAGCTTACGTGATTGTCTTGCCTCAGCCTCCCAAGTAGATGGGACTACAGGCGCCTGCCACAACACTGGCTGTTTTTTTGGTTGCAGTTGTCATTGTTATTTAGCAGGTGCAGGCCAGGCTCGAAACCGCTCGGTGTATGTAGTAGCTGCCCTATTTGCTGAGCTGCAGGCACCAAGCCAACACATGGACATTTTTGTGGGGCAAAGACAGACTTCTTTCATCAGACTTTCAAAGATTTCTCAAAAAGCTTAAGAACTATTGTTAGGCATTTAAATATTTCTTCCAATATTTGGCATTTTACAATATGCCATATATTTCTAAATTTTGACATTTGTGAGTTATCTTAATTAGAACAAGCTATGAAGTTCAGTGTCACGATAATCAGAGAAGCAACTTGTGAGAGTACTTCTGTGTTCCTTTCCAGGGGTTCTCACAAATCTCAACTCATTGCACTCTGGCTTCTGTCCTCAGTTCTCTCCAAGTACTTCTGCTTATCTGATCTAAGTTCCTGGTTGCTAAAGTCAAAATATGTGTTTTGGTACTTACTTTATGTGACCTCTTGGTGGTATAGCAGAGTTGTTAAAATCACAGACTCCAGAGCCAAACTGGCCAGGTTCAAATCTTAGCTCTATCACTTTGTAGCTCTGTGACTTTGGGCAAAGGACTTAATTCTTTTGTGACTCAGAGTAAAGTTTATTTATATAATGGTGTGAATATTACTTCAGAAAGTATGATGTATGTTGCAAATTAAACAAGGTCCTAACAAAGTGTTAGGTTGTAGTTACTGACACTTGCGACCTGCCTGTTTGATTCTGCATTTGATAGCTTTGATAGTTTCATCTCCCTTCTTCCAGGCTAATAAATCGTTTATACTTTAGACACAATGACCATTGGGAACTATAAATCTGATGTCATCCTTCACCACAGCTACTATATAAACTCTCACCTGGTAGACATGCCCCTTTATGACAACGTCCTAGTCTAATTCTCCTTTCTCACGTCCCCGCTATCACCCACACTTACTATTCCTGAGGTTAAGCTAACCCAAGCTGTAGCGCTCAGAAACGTACCTCGCTCTCTTCACGCCTTTGCTCATGCTGTTCACTTTGCCCTGAATGCCCCATTCTCTCCTTCTTCTCCAGAAAGTCTCCTCTTACCATACTCCTTCCCAAAATAAATTAAGTGTTCTTCCTTAATGTGCCCCCAGTAGTTCCATATCATATTTATCACATTATACTTTAGATGTCTGCTTAGCTGCTGATACGTTTCATCTAGTCGGATCTTCCCCACCACATCCTATAAAGAGCCGTATTATGACAGCCTGTTCTCTCATTTTTCTGGTGGTCCAGTCTTAAATCACTGTCTTGGTCCTTTGTTCATCATTTACCCTACCACTTCTTATTTAATTAGCCCATGGAGATTAGGCAGAAATGTGCCTAAAAAGGATATGTGAACATACATTAGCTAGAGAACAAAAACTTCACATTGCAGGGAACATTCTAGAAGTATTTATTTCAGTGCTGACCATTAGATTGCAGCATGCAACTCTCAACAACGAGCTGCCACTCTCCAGTCCTACAGAAGCACCAAATGCTATGGTACCACTACTTAGGTTCCAGCCTTTCAAAGGCTATTACCAACATCATTATTTAGAGGCCGTGTAAGGACTTAAAAGCACTTATTCTCTATAAAAAGTAGTTTCATATATTTCATGCACAAAACTCCAATTGGCAGATTTAGGTCCATAATAGAAAGGAAAAAACAATTCTAGTTCTGTAAATTATCAGGAATAAAATACGCATTTCCCCTTGCTTTGTTACAAGAAAGTTAAGACTTTTTCTCTACCAGTAATGAGGACAGTGGCTTTGATGAACCCCCTGGGTTATAAAACTGCTTACTGGTTAAATTTCTTTCCAAGGTATTAAGGAGTTGGCTCATTTTTCTATATAATTTTAAGAAATAATTGCAGTATATGCAGGAGTTAATAGGTTTATATTGTGATAATATCTAAAAGGCCTATTCTCCCCATATAAAAAATTCCACCCCAGAAGGTAAAAGGAAATCCCCGTCATCCGTGAACAAAAAAGGAAAAAAAATCATAGGTACTTTTATTATTTAACTGTCTCTAGGTCATTCTCAGAGCATTTACATAAACTGAAACAGGAATGAGGTGCTCTCAGACTTTCTCAGATGAGTGTATTTAGTAATTTGAATAGCCGATCTGCAAACACTTTAACTACATTGCTGAACATTTTCCATTTGGAAATCTGAGAATATCCTGAGATGTTGTTTATGGAACATAAAACTATTGGGCCCAGGGCAATCTTTAAAATGTTAGCAAATTGTGGCAGGAGGAAAACAAAGAGTGAGAAAAATTGCAGTAGAAAAAGTGAGGAAGGGGCAGGGCAAAAGCCATAATTATGAGCTGGGCCTTCCTTTCCCCTAAGCCAGAGGCCTCACTATCCATGTGCTATACTCACTCTTGTATTAACATAAACCAGATGCTGCAAAATAAAATCAGTAATGTCCCAAACTAATTTAAGTCTTGTAGAAGGAGTAAATGAGAGAAAATGTTTTAGTCTCTTAATTAAGGAGTGCTATAATATAATTTCAAGACATCTCAATATAATTCATTTAAACCCTAAAGCAATTGTGCAATAAGCAAAATACAAAAGAAAAACAAAGGTTAACTTCCTACAGGGGCCAACAGACAAGATCTGTGCAGCATAGCAATTAACCTTCACATACTGGAGTCTTGTTTGAAAAGCCATCAAAAACTTAGATTACTGAAAATCACAACTGTTACCAACGAAAGGAATGTTGATTAGAGTCAAAAAACTTCCCAAAGGGCTGCCTTCTTTCAAGGAATTTAAGAATGTTGCTAACACAGGTTGGCTAAGCTAAACCTCTCTGATGGCTCCATTAGAGAATGAGAATGCCCCAGTCAGTGATATTTTAAAAATGCACTGGGAGAGAAAAAATAAAATAAAACTATCTATTGTTCCCTAACATATATGGCTTAGCACCCAGAGAAAGCCTCTGCCCCCAAAAGAGACTTTCTGCATAAGGTTAAGCTTCATTAAATGAGGTGTAACCTTTCATTTTCAGGACTTGTTCTTGCAAGGTCTTTAGAGGCAGAAGTTCCACTTGGATTCTAATACACATCCCTGTAAGCGCAGCTTCCTGAAAACATACACCTGTCAGGTTCTAGTTTCTCCTTTACCAGTGACTACATTCACTACTTCACAGCCACCAGAACCGCACATACACTATTAACATGATGAAAAATACAGCTACTGCTGCAAGTTTGGCGTAAGTGGAACGCATGTTCAAGTACTTCGCGTCCTGGCGGTACTTCTTGGAGAGACTGGATAAATTGTTAGCCTTTGAATCCAATGCTGTCAAAAAAGGAAAAACGAAAACATAAATTAATCTCTGGAAGTATTTTATCAAAAGTATTAAGGCATAAAAATAGCTAAAATGAGTGGCATTACAAAAACCAACCACGAAACTTAAATTTAACATTTTTATTTTAAAGGTAAGGTTGCATATACTGATCAACTCATGATCCCAAAACACTGTAAAATCTACAATACATTTAAAAATCACCAGAACAAATTCTTATGGCTGTATAGTGAGGTGATTAGTGGAGGCTCTGACCCTGGACCCTTTGGTTCAAATATCAGAGGCAGGCTGGGCACAGTGGCTCACGCCTGCAATCCTAGCACTCTGGGAGGCCGAGGGGGGTGGATTGCTTGAGCTCACAGGTTCAAAACCAGCCTGAGCCAGGGCCAGAGTGAGACCTCGTCTCTGAAAATAGTCGGGCATTGTGGAGGCAGCCTGTAGTCCCAACTGAGGCAAGAGAATTGCTTGAGCTCAAGAATTTGAGGTTGCTGTGAGCTATGACACCATGGCGTTCTACCCAGGGTGACAAAGTAAGACCCTATCTCACAAAATAAATAAATAAATAAATAAATAAACCCTCCTATATGTGTGTGTGTGTGTGTATTTATCAAAGGCACCAGCCATGCAACGTTGGTTAAGTCACATTAATTCTCTAAAACTCAGTCTCTTCATCTAGAAAATGGGAATAGTAACTATATCATAAGATTATAGGTACACTGGTGGCGCCTGTAGCTGAGTGCATAGGGTGCCGGCCACATACACTGAAGCTGGCAGCATAGCCTGGGCCAACTAAAACAACAATGAGAATTGCAACAAAAAAAATAGCTGGACATTGTAGGGGGCACCTGTAGTCCCAGCTTCTTCAGAGGCTGAGGCAAGACAATCACTTAAACCCAAGAGTTTGAGGTTGCTGTGAGCTGTGATACCACAACACTCTACCCAGGGTGACAGCTTAAGACTCCATCTCAAAAATATAAATAAATAAAAATTATAGGTACATAAATTTGCTGTTAAATGAGTACACTGTCTACATATGGTAAGCACTTGGTAAATTCTAGCTTATATTTCTCTAATAGTTCTTATCATCTTCATAATCTTTTAGTGGTCTAAGTCATATTCTTTTATATTTAAAAAAAATAATAATCCATATAAAGTAAGACTCAGTTACCTAGTAAACTCAATTATCTACATACTGTCTTAAGCTATACTTCAAAGATAATTATTAAAATTTCTGAAATTCTCCACATAGTAATGACTGATACAAAGTTAAAGCTAACGGAAATTACAATTCAACAGACATATGAAAGCTGTATTTTAAGTACAGTTTAAAATCAATAACAGGTGGCTAGGCACAGTGGCTCACACCTGTAACTCTCAGTATTCTGGGAGGCCAAGGCAGAAGGATCACTTGTGACTTGGAGTTCAAGACCAGCCTATGTAACAAAAGACCTCATTTCTACAAAAAGAATAAAGCAAACAAAACCCAAAAATAACAGGTACTGAAAAACCAACAATATCTGGTAAATTAAGATTTTTGGAATTTTCTGAAGATTTCCCCCAACCAAGGATATCTCTAATGTTGTTATCTTCTTAACACTAAGTGTTAACTAAGCACTTAGAGAAATAGCCAGATGGGCACAAGCTAGACCACATTAAAATATAGAGCATTATTTTAATAATAAAAACAAATTCTCTGCTTGATATAAATAAATTCTGTTCAATTTTTTACTTCTTTAGTTTTTTAAAAACTATTGCGCAATATGAATTTGTTTGTTCTGCCTTAGAGGATGCTTTTGGAATATTTGGAGTTGCTTAATAGAGGAATAGTTTTGACTGGGAAATGTGAGATAACTTAGTAACATAGGCCTGACAGCCACATCTACATTAACAACAACTAGAAAAACATCTATTCATGAAAGAAAACAGTTAGGGGTGAGAAATAACCATGACAATGCTCAAGGAATCTTTCTAGCCAGTCTTCTAAAATGTACACTCCACTGGACAGGTTTTTATAACTATTGTTTGCTATTATATCCCTAGTGCCCAGAACAAGGCCTGGTATAGAGTCAGGACTCAATATTTACTGTAAGAATCTAAATCTGCTAAGAATAACTGAGCAGAGGAACAATTATTAGGTCACATGAAATAAATAAAAGTTAAGAGAATCCCCTATCTTGGAACATTTTGAAACACATTACAGACAAAGGTACTGCTTGGAGAAGTCATTCAGCAAATATTAATGTTACTGGTGCAGGATACAATAATGATCAAAATACAAATGGTCCCTGCCTTTGTGGAACTACAGATCATCTCATAAGGGTGATAACTTGGAACGAAAAGCCAAAACCTGTGGCTTAAAAGAATAAGTATATTCAGGCATTAAAATGGACCTAATTTGATTATACTGAAAGAACACACAGAAACTACTCTTGGGTCTTGGATGCAAAGCAGAATAGCTCTAAAACCAGAAATCAGAAGAGAAGAAGATGCAAAAGATGGATTCTTATGAAGAAACTTAGACAAGAAAATATTCTTTGAGATAAGCCTCACCCCTAACTCTTCACTGTCCTTCAAGTATGTTCTGTTCGCATATGTTTTTTTCCACTTATAATACCATTCTTCACTCCTTCCTGATTTAACTAAGTTTACTTCACATTCATCTTCTTCCTTCTATATTCTATTTCTTTCTTCTATATTACACTTATTTCCATATCTATTCTTACATAAGACATAATTTCCTTCTATATTCTTATATAAGATAATAACTTTTAATATAGTTGTTGTCTATATATTAATTTAAAACTATCATACTCTGAAAATCGACAAGGACCCAGAAGGCCACAGATTTGCCAGGTGCTAGCATTGTAATTTTTAGTAAGCTATGTAACTTTTTTGAGTCTCTGCTTCTTTATCTATAAAACTGTTTTAATATCACATACTTCACATGGTATTACCATAATGATTAAATAATACACATCCCCCTAGAATATTGCCTAAAACATTACTGAGAGCTCAACAGGTATTTGTTCTCTTACACCATCATTTGTTCTCTTTCACCATCAACTACTCTGTGAGAATGTTTCTTTTCTTTCTTTCTTTCTTTCTTTTTTTCTTTTAAGACACATTAAAATTTGCTTTAATACTTTTTTGGGGAAAAAAACGCACACTTTTGGTGAATGAACGAGAAATGTTTTTACAGTAGCAGTAGACTATTATTTTTATCTACTATGCCAGACGTCCTCAAACTTTTTAAACGGGGCCAATTCACTGTCCCTCAGACCGTTGGAGAACCAGACTATAGTTTAAAAAAAAAAACTATGAACAAATTCCTATGCACACTGCACATACCTTATTTTGAAATAAAAAAACAAAACAGGAACAAATATAATCACTCCACCTCATGTGGCCCGCGGGCCGCAGTTTGAGGACCCCTGTCTATGCCATGAATTCATAGGGAAGAGGTTCCAGTAGCTCAGGGAGGCACCTTGCCATTGAATGTGACAAAGTGTTGATTTGAATTCATAGGAAATAGGTTCCAGCTCCTTACATCACTGTTACATTGGGCTCTATTGGTTATCCTGTGTGCTATGCTGTACACCTATTATGCCATGTATTCATGGGAATAAATAGGTTCCAGCACCTAAAAACATGGGTCCACTAGTACTCCTGTGTGCTATGTTATATGCTTATTATGCCATGAATTCACAGGGAATGGGTTCCCGGAGCTTAGGCTCCTTTCTGTTGGTTCTCACAAAGTAGGCTTCTCTGGGTGGAGCAGGCTGGCGCTTCAGTTGAAGGTACCTTTCTCTGGCTTTCTTCTTTTTCTGATCATTTTACTTCACACATTTCAGGAAGCTATTTTGGCTCTTAGAGTGCTTAATGTGCTCAATATGAACATTAATCCTCTGGTGCAGGATACAATAATCTTGCCCTGAACTTGTTTGTTTACAACAATGCCAACAACATGCTGGGTAACGCTGTAGACTCTTCCAGTTTTGCCATGGTAACATTTGTGTGGCATGCCTTTTTGAACAGTACCCATCCCCTTGGTGTCTTCAATATCACCTTTCTTATAGATTCGCATATATGTGGCCAAAGGACCAACTCTGTGTTTTCTAAAAGGCCTAGAGAACATGTATGGGGCGCCTCTCCTCTTTCCCTTTGTGTTTGTCATTTTGGTGAATTACTGGAAGATGGCGCCTCTGGCTGAAAGGGGGAATGTTTCTCATCTTCCCAACTAGTCAAAGCTACTAAGGGTAAAAATGTACTTTGTTTTTTCATTCAGCATATCAGCTTTGCAGCAAACAACAAAGCACTAGACAAGAATCCTTTGCACAGTTGATAAACTACAAATATAAAAATTTCAAATGTAAGAAGAATTTTTGTGAAGTTCTACTTCATAGTAAGTGGAAGTCTATTTGATGAATAGACCCACTTACACAGACCCACTCATTCAAAATTTAATGCTTAAAGCGGGTGAAGCTGGCATGGTGGCTCACACCTGTAATCCTAGAACTTTGGGAGGCCAAAGTGGGAGGACTGCTTGAGCTCAGGAGTTTGAGACCAGCCTGAGTAAGAGCAAGAACTCATCTCTACTAAAAACAGAAAAATTATCTGGATACCATGGCACATGCCTCCAGTCCCAGCAATTTGGGAGGCTAATGCAAAACGTTCACTTGAGCCCAAGAATTTGAGGTTGCAGTGAAAGTTTGATAACACCACTACACTCTATCCCAGATGACAGAGGGAGACTCTGTCTCAAAAAAAAAAAAAAAAAAAAAAAAGCTGGGATAATTGCTGACCATTAACAGAAAGATTAACGTTTGCTATTCATAATAAAGAAAAACTCACTTACTAGCAAACATGTAACAAGGTTAAATTCAAGAAATACTAAGAAATCCATTTGTGACCATTAATGTGATAATTACTTTCTTTTCATTTCCCTTAACTTGTCCAAGTGTTTCTGCATATAATTTACTTATTTTTAAAAACATCTTTAATATGGTAATTGCTTGTAATATGCATGAGTCCTTTACAGTGCTCCAACTCAACAAAAACTAATCATCCCAGGCAAAAACAACAACAACAACAACAAAACAAAAGAAAAACACCATACCATTTTGGAAGCTTTACAATGTAATCTACTTCTGAGAAATGAATTCTTAACAGTCTTAGGTAGACTCTGATAGCATGAAAGATACTGCAAAATAAGCTGTCCTTGCCCATGAAACAGGAGCCTATTGTTCATAAGACTCTTTTTGTTTTCAGATACCTGACAGTGCTTCTCCCCGTTGTAACACCTCTTCAATATTGGCCACCATGATCCTCTGCACATCTTGTAATTCAGTGTTGATGGAGCCTAGGTTTCTCCGAGCGCGACTATCAATGTAGAGCTTCTTGGTTTTCTGAATGAAGGTATCTAGAATGATGAAGAGAAGTGACCATTAACAACTTCTTTCACATCCAACAAAGTGGTAATAGACTGAAAAGTTCTGGGTGTATGCCTAGATCAGTATTCTTGGTTAATCTAGTTCTTGGGTGAGTTTTAAATTTTGGGCTTTGATCTCTTTATTAGTAAAATGTAAAGACAGAACTAGATGACCATTCAGGAGAAATATCTTTGGACACTTTTTACTTAGAAGTATCTGTTATCAGAAGCCTTAGAGAAATTAAGACTCACTATAGTCAGCCTTTCCTGAAAGCAGAAATTTTGAAATTGTATTCTGAGAACACCTTAGGTCCTTAACTCTTAATTACCTCTCATCACTTAACTGTACACATTCCCTAAAAGGATGCTGGCAACTCTAGGATCATTATAGCATAAAACAGCAAGAGTTAATAATCATTAAAAAGACGAGAAGTTGTCTTAATGCGTTTTCTTTAATCTACATTCCCAATTATACCCCATTCATAAACTTCAGATAAAGCAAACATGTGATAGGGAGTTACCCAAAATACCAATATAAAACAGCAGTCTTAGTGATCTTATCTGTGCTTCTCAAAACTATGACTTGCTACTAAAGACATTTTTAACTTTAGACAAAAATCTTAAGTTATGTGTGCTGGACACCTTTCATTTGCCTCTGCAGATCTCCTCTCCACCCTTTTGCACCTTGCTTTCTGCCCTGGGAAACTGACCTGTATAAAGTACATGAATGGGCTCCTTCCCTGTGGCTTCTAGTTAGGCTCAAGTATTGAAGGAGCTCAGCAGTAGGAAGAAGGAGAACAGACAGTGATGTCAGGGTGTTTATTCCCCTGGCTCCTTCCTGAGAAGTCGACTTCCCTTTGAGCTGGCAGTAACCCTCTACCTAAAGTTACTGCTCAAGTTGGCCTTCTCTATCAATTTTCTCCTTTTTAGTTCCAGAAACCGTTCCTTCCCCTTACACTGTCAGGCATACAGGTAGTGACAACTACTGCTACTGATTCCAGGTTACTGTGCCTTGTTGTTCCCCTACAGACCATTCATACCATCCCTTAAGCTAATCTGAGTGTACCATCTCTTTCCTATATGACCCTGATAAATCTGTCTTATTCTTTCTTACTTTACTGGATTGTTATTGTATTCAAAAGTAAAATTTGAAAAAATGGCATTATATAAATTAGCATTTGCAGAGCTTGTAGTTATGAAACTAGACTTGAGTGCTTTGCCAAATTTTCTCTATTTCTGAAAAGCAAAATGATATAATCACTTAGCAAACTTGAAACACTTCAGAAACACTTCAGAAATTCTGAAGTAGTAAACTACTTTTTTTAAAAAAAATTTTAGTGATGTAGCCTGATCCTACTTGTTTTCATTTCAGGTACTTAATGTACTAAGCACATTTCCTTTGATCAATTGCCATGAGCTACTTACCAGCTCTGACTGGTGATGAGTCTTTATATAATTCTTATACAAACACAGATACCCATGCTCACTACTTTTAAATGTAGAAAATATTCTCTTCTAATATAGTGGTTCTCAACCTTCCTAATGTGCCACAATGTATTTCCATTGTTAAAAAGAGGTCGCAACCCACAGGTTGAGAACCGCTGCTCTAATATTATCAACATCACACATCTGCATTTTTTTTTTTTTTAATTAAAGTATGTTATTCTACTAAAAGAAACAAAGCACCAGTCTTTCAGATTTCCAGATTCTGATCTCCATGTGATACTGTGAACTTTACACTGTGAGTGTGTGTCTATGGGTTGGCAGAAGGACCAACTTAGCTATTTAACTTATGCCAATTGAGCACATCTTCAGGTACTGTTCCTGTCACACATGACCCTAATGATGAACCAAACCAAATAACAAAAAGGGGCAAAAGGCAACAGGTTTTATGGGGAAGATCAAAAGACTAAAGAAAATTACTTATAAGAAGGAAGCCTCATTCATTCAAAAAGATAAAGGAATGGATGAGGAGGCAGCTGTTAAAACTTTAGTAAGTGAACACAAGAAAAAAATGTATCAGTATTATATCAGTAAACATGGTAAAAAATGTGTCAATATTATAGCAGTATAACAAATAACTTCTCCATACTGTTTCCTCCCTTGATGGAGAAGGGAGGGGCTAAAACTTACCAAACTCAATAAAGGAATAGGGTCTAGACACAGTGGGCACCTTCTTCCCATGCTGTTCATCAAATTCTGAGTGCAAATCTTCTAGGTAGGCAAAAGCCAACTTCTTAGGAAAGGCTGCTTCACACAAAACCAAATAACACACCCCCTGTTCAATAATGTAGCTAGAAAGACAAAAAGCAAAACAAAGTTTTAAAGTAACAGTGCCTGTAACAGGCTGAACCAGAACCTAGTACTATACAAGCTTTAGAAGCTATCTAAATTCTTTGAGGCTGGCTAAATCAGAAAGTACATTTGAAACACAAATCCTTGCAATCAGAAAGCAAACATATTTCCATTATTAGTAGTATATTCCAAAAGGAGTGTTTAGAATAATAATATAATTTTTTATTCATTCATTATATAATTATTCAATTAACACATCTTAATACCTAAGACTTTTTCTTGAAAAATTCAGAGTTGTGACTCTATTACCCTCTGATTCTGTATAGTAAACTAGTTTACACATATTTAAACCACTTACTGACACAAGGAAAAATAGTGAAAACTAGAAATTTTTGTGGATACTTAAAAGTTGGAGGTTAGTGTCATAATATTAACTGGGTATAAAAAGTAGTGACTTCAGCATTAATAATACTTCCTAGTTTTAGGAAGGAGAAATCTATAATCAACTGGAGACTATCCAACAATAGCCCGGATTTCCTTGTGATAATGAGTCCCTGGCACTCTAGAAAGGGCTATATAACTGTATGTCTAAGATAGACTGGGGAAAAGGCTGGTTTTCAAACTTCTTTTTAGCCATAGTTCTCTTTATTTCAACAAAACTTATATTCTTAAGTTCTTTGTTTTATATAGGAGTTTGCAAATATTTTCTACCATTCTATAGGCTATCTAGGCTTCATTCTGTTGACATTTCCTTTGCTGTGGAGGTTTTTAGTTTAATATAGTTTCATTTGTCTGGTTTTTATTGTTGTTGCCATCTGTGCTTTTGAAGTCTTAGACATAAAACTTTTGCCTAGACAAATATCCTTAAGTGTTTCTCCCATGTTTTCTTCTGGTAGTTTTAGAGTTTGGGCTTTTACATTTAAGTCTTTAATCCATTTTGAGTTGATTTTTGTATATGGTAAAAGACAGGGGTCTAGATTTATTGACAAGAGACTAATATCCAGAATATACAAGGAACTCAAACAACTCAATAGGAAACAAATAAGTAATCCTATTAAAAAGTGAGCAAAGGAATTGAATAGACACTTCTCCAAAGAAGATATAAAGACCAACAAATAGATTTAAAAAATGCTCAGCAGCACTAAACATCAGAGAAATGCAAATCAAAACCACAATAAGGAATCATCTCATCCCAGTTAGAATGGCTATTATCAAAAAGACAAATAGTAACAAGTATCAGCAAAGATGTGGAGATAAGAGAATTCAGACACTGTTGGCAGGAATGTCAATTATTATAGCCATTATGGAAATTTCTCAAACACTAAAAATGGAACTACCATATCATGTAGTAATTCCACTACTTAAGGAAAGGAAATCAATATGTCAAAGGGATATATGCACCCAGGTTTACTACAACACCATTCACAATAGCTAATAATATGGAACCAACTTGAATGTCCACCAACAAATAAACAGATAAAGAAAATATAGTATATACACATAATGGAATACTATTCACCCATAAAAAGAATGAATTCTTATCATTCCCAGAAACAAGGATGAGCCTGGGGGACATTATGTTAAGCAAAGTACGTCAGAAACAGAAAGATAAATACCTCAGGTTCTCATATGTGGGAGCTAAAAATATTTTTTTTTGAGCTTATGGAAGTACAAAGTAGAAATGTGGGTATGAGAGGCATAAAAGAGTAGGAAGGAAGGGTAGGAAGGGAGGTTGGTTAATGGATACAAAATTACAGCTAGTAGGAGAAACAAGTTCTAGAGTTCTGCCGCACTGTGGGGTGAATACAGTTAACTATAATTTTGAATACAGTTAACTATAATTTATCAAATATTTCTAAAAAGCTGGAAGAGAGGATTTTGAATATTCACAAATGATAAATGTTTGAGGCAGAAGACGTGCTAATTATACTTATTTGATCATTACACATTGCATATACATATTGAAACATCACTCCATAGTCTATAAATACGTACAATAATTACATGCCAACTAAAAAGGGAAAAAAAAAAAACCCCAGAAAAAAATAAGTAGGAGTTTAACGGTCCAAAGCATTATATATCTCCCACCCTTGCCCTTCCTGTTTGGTTCCTGAGTCAAACTAGGGCACCAGAGAGGATAATTCAAAGACTATTACATCAAGTCTTAGGCCCCTTAAAATAATGTTAGTAATACAGATGTACTGTTGTTTGCTTGGGCATCTGAATTAACTGGTCTCCTTGCCTTCAGTACACGCTGTATTTACACCACCAATTTTATTCCCCCCCCAAAGTACCACAGTACCCTGCTTACAAAGTCTAGAGGTTCCCTAATCCCTAAAGAATAAAGTCATAGCTCTTGGTATAGTATTTATAGTTCTTCAAAATCAGTGTAAGACATGTTCTGTCATATACCCTAATAAGCAAATGGCATGCTGTTCTCCAATAAGCTAAGTCCTTTACATGTTTGTGGCCTTCTTGCCCTTTTATGTACCTGGGAAAATCCTATTTATTTTAATATTCTCAATTCTACCATGATTTTTTTCTGTAAAACGTCTCTGTATTCTCCCTTCCCCTATCCTCTTTCTTCAAACTTATCCCCCACATATGGCTATTTGTTGCTTTCTTCTCTCTGCTCCTGAAACATTTCATTTATATCAGATTAACAGCAGTTTTTGCTCCAAAGTATTACAGTAACTAGCTCATTAAAAGATATAGATATTAAAAATAGGACTCAAGAGCGGTGCCTGTGAGGAGTAGGGCGCTGGCCCCATATACTGGCGGTGTTGGGTTCAAACCTAGCTCCAGCCAAAAATTGCAAAAAAAAAAAAAAAAATAGGACTCAACACAAGGTCTGGCAAAGAATAAATCTTTATTTAGTAAATGACCCTTGGATGGAAATAAAGGATGTAAGATTATAAAGGTCCTAAAGGAACCAAGTAGAAGAAAATCTGTTCTCAAGTCCTTGAGAACTTTCCTAGGTCTTTTGCTCCCTAACCTGTGGCAGAAATAAAGAAACCAGATAGGCTTGGCATGCATACCTCAGTGGTTAGAGTGGTTAGCGCCCTGGCCACATATACCAAGGCACCTTCAACCTGGCCTGGGCCTGCTAAACAACAATGACAAGTACAATTAAAAAAGAAAAAACAGCCGGGCGTTGTGGTGGTGTGTTAGTCTCAGCTACTTGGGAGGCGCAAGCAAGAGAATCACTTAAGCCCCAGAGTTTGAGGTTGCTGTGAGTTGTGATACCATAGCACTACCCAGGGCAACATAGACTCTGTCTCAAAAAACAAAAACAAAACAAAAAAAAACCTCTCTCTCTCTATGTATATATTTTTTCCTCTCTCTCTTTTTTGTTTTTTTGCAGTTTTCGGATAGGGCTGGGTTTGAACCAGCCACCTCTGGCATATGGGGCTGGCGCCCTACTCCTTTGAGCCACAGATGTCACCCTCTCTCTTTTTTTTTTTTTGAGACAGAGTCTTACTCCATTGCCCTGGCATCAGCTTAGCTCACAGCAACCTCAAACTTCTCTGCCTTAGCCTCCCTCGCCCCCACGTAGCTGGTACTACAGGCGCCTGCCACAACACCTGGCTAATTTTCTATTTTTAGTAGAGATGGAGGTCTCACTCTTGCTTAGGCTAGTGTCCAACTCTGAGCTCAAGTGATCCTCCTGCCTCCACCTCTCAGAGTACTAGGATTAAGATGTAAGCCAAAATACCTGGCCAGAAACTATGTATTAAGTGATTATGTTTTTTTTTTTTTGTTTTTTTTTTTGTAGTTTTTGGCCGGGGCTGGGTTTGAACCCTCCACCTCCGGCATATGGGGCCAAAATCCTACTCCGTTGAGCCATAGGTGCCTCCCGTGATTATGTATTTTTTGTTGTTTAAAAATCAGACTCATAGAAAAAACTTCAGATACTATGCAAATTAATACTTTAAGAAATGTAACGTCCACTATTTTCTTAAAATAGGAGTTTTGTCTGGGGTTTTGTTTTGGTTTTGATGGACTTAAAGTTAAACATAACAGGTTCCTTCTTGGCCTCAATTACCTTATTACCTGGATACCTAATAAAGTAAAGATTAGTTAATCCTTTTTATTTTCCTTTGATCTTCTCATACTCTTTTCTTTATAATCCTTCCTGCTTTATCAGCTTCAACCTTGACATGTATTAAATATTTAACACCAATTATTTGTAGATAATTTAAAATCTAATAGTTTCCTTGACCCCTTTCTCAGCTATATGTGTTGTCTATAACCACTGACTGAGATGCTCTTGGACTATCTTTTATAATATTCTTTTTTCTAAATAATAACTATATTTCTTGACTTTTCCCTATGTGCCAAGCAAGATGCTAAATAAAATACATGTATTCCTTATAATCCTCTCAAAACTCCTATGATTATTTTCCCTATTTTATAGAGGAAACTGAGACTTGGAGAAGTTATGAGAGTTGCTCAAAGTTACATTGTTAGGAAATGTTTGAGCAAGGGTACTAACCTACATATATCTGGTTCTAAGATATTTCCAAAGCAAGATGTTATGTATTATGGCATGATGAATACAGAATTCATTAGACACAGGTTACAGGTTAAATTACTATAAGCTTATTGAATAAACAAATCAAGATTACACTTTTATAGAATTAGAGCAAGGGAAGTTGCTTCAATGAGATTATATTTTTAAAATAATCTTTACTTTTACAAAATAGTTACTGTTCTTATTAGGGGTTACATTACTGTATTTCATACTTAAATGATCATAAAGAAATAAGGATCATACTCACTGAAAAGTCATAGCTCCTGCTTCCAAGGTACATCTGGTAGGAGACTGTTCATTCAGCTTTCGAAAGAGTTGCTTAGCTTGACTCTGGTACTGTTGAAGGTCCCGGCCAGACTGAAAGAAGACACTTTCATTTAAGAATATTCCACCAAAAAAAAGCTATTAATTAAGAGAGCATTATGTAAATAAAGTCCTTCAATTATATATGGTTAATAAGATTTACTTAGTAAAACAAAGATGACCTACTTTTAGAACAAAAAGGAAAACCTAAACCCTAGTTCTTTAAGATCACATTAGTTATTTGCTAAGAAACACAAAAACACACCTCAACTATATTTAAGGCACCTTAACTTTTAAAATCCAGTATTCTTTCCACTGTTAGGACAGTACCTTCTTCCCAACCCATTTACTTTTAGTTACTAGTACTCGAGGGAAAATCCTGGGAATAACAGACTGATGAATCTCATTTACATATTAGAATATCAAGCAGAATCTTCCACAAAGTGTTACATCATTGAGCATCCATGACTGCAAATTTTACAAACATCATGACTGCAATTAGGTAAAAATGAGCAAGAGCAAAGACAAAAGATCTTTACCGCATAAATCTATTTAGTTCCTGAGTTTGGAAAGCAACAGACTGAATACAAAGGAATATGTGCAAAACAAAAAGGAGTAATTATAAAATTCAGATGCTATAATGCCAAGAAAAATTCTATTTAACAATTTCTAAGTTTTACAATTTAATAAAAGGGAAAAAAAATCTACCCAGGGAAATGAACTATCATTTCAAAAGGAGAAAAATCATACCTCACTAATCTACTAGATCCAAAAGGAAAATGAAGTGCATGAAGAACACAAGGCAAATATTCACTATTTATTCGCCCACATAATAGAAGGGACTGTTAGCTATGATCTGAATGTTTGTTGGTATTCTCCCAAAGTCCATATATTGAAATCTTAACATCCAAGGTGATAGTATTAAGGAAGTGGGACCGTTGGGAGGTGATTAGGTCAAGAGAATAGAACCCTCATGGTGGGATTAGTGCCCTTAGAAAAGAGACTGGAGAGCTAGCCTGCCCTCCTACTGTGTGAGGACACAGATAGAAGGCACCATCCATGAAACAGGTCCTCACTAGCCACCAAAACTGCTGGCACCTTCATCTTGGACTTCCCAGACTCCAGTACTGAAAAAATAAATTTCTGTTGTTTATAAGCCACCCAGTTCACAGTATTTATCATAGCAGCCTAAACAGACTAAGACATCACCATAAGGAATTATTCTATTTCAGAATTATTTATTCTGGAGTGAAGATAGGACAGTTTCCCACTGACAGATGTTAATAACTAAAATGTTTAAATAGTAAAGTATTTATACGAGGGGCTCCCAGGGACTGGGAGAATTTCTCAAAATTTCTAATTTTGAGAAAGTACATAGTGGTATCTTAAAATTATAGAAAGTGTACCAGTGAGCTAATAATAACAAGGAATCAATGACAAAATGATAAAGAAGCATAACAACAAATGTACAAGTACAGGATAATAAGTTTCTAAGCCATATTTAAAATGAACTGGAAACCTCAATATGAAAAAGGAGGTGAATAAGCATGAGGTAAACCAGAAGAGTCAGGCAGAGTCCACATGAAGTATCAGTTTGTGGATTTATTTTGTTTAGCACTATCCTTATTTGTTATAATGCTGTTCATTTGAGAAATATTTTCAGTATTGGCTCGGTGTCCAATAGCTTAGTGAGTAGAGGACCAGCCTTGACCTGATAAACAACAATGACAACTGCAACCAAAAAATAGCCAGGTGTTGTGGTGGGCACCTGTAATCCCAGCTACTTAGGAGGCTGAGGCAAGAGAATCCCTTAAACCAGCGGCTCTCAACCTGTGGGTCGCGACCCCTTTGGTCACCTAAGACCATCCTGCATATCAGATATTTACATTATGATTCATAACAGTAGCAAAATTATAGTTACGAAGTAGCAACGAAAATAATTTTATGGTTGGGTGTCAAAACAACATGAGGAACTACATTAAGGGTTGTGGTATTAGGAAGGTTGAGAACCACTGGCTTAAGCCCACGAGTTTGAGGTTGAAGGTGACATAGTGAGACTCTGTCTCAATAAAAAAAAAAAGAAATATTTTCTGTATTAACATAGGTACATACGCATATGTCTATCTACAGTTTTATATGTTAAATAGTATTTTATAGTAATTAACATTATAATATATATTAGGATTAGTGTATTAAACAGTACTGCTAATACATGGTCAGCCAGTAAAGGTGCTTGAATATGATCACATGCTTTAAGCCAATAAAAACTAGGGCACAACATCCTACTCTTCTAAATTTGAATGGTACCTACCAATCTGTTTGTTTTACCAGTGCCACTATGTGGCATCTGAAGAGATCTGAACCCACAAGAGTAATCAACAGGGATGCACGTAATGTTGGATATGCTACTAAAATGGCAAGAAAAGAATATTAACAGGAATTTCAACCTTGGCTTCACACTACAATCAGTTAGGATCTTAAAAAACTACTCATGCTCAATCTCTACCCTTAAACCAATTAAACTAGTATCTTAGAGGTAGAGCTCTGACATTGGTATTTTAAAAACAGCCACAACCACAGATGTTAAGTGTAAGTTCTTTGCTAAAGGCAGGTGAGCACTTTAAAATAACTAGTTGAAGAAAAGATGGCAAAAAATTGTCAGTCAGAAAAAGACTGGTATAAACCCTTTGACTCTATGAGACATTGTAAAAATTACTGCAACCTGACAAAAAGAGACTAATAACTATATCAACTACAAGAAAGTATAGCCAAAAGCATGATTCTCATGATTCCAGCATGAGAATACAATGCTGGAACAATCTTTTCAACTAAATGATAATCATTCTGGCATATATTCATAAATGGAATATTATACAGCCATTAAAATGTTGTATAATATTTAATGATTTGAGAAAATATTCATTAGACACTGCTAAGTGGAATAAATTAGGTGGGACAGACTTACAATATTATTGTTTAGTTTTAATCATACATACGCAAGTATGTTTAAGACCATCATTCAAAACATATAATTTCAGTACAGATTATAGTAATAATCATTACTAACATTTTGGTCATTTTGCTTATACAGATTTACTGAACTTTCTATAATATGCATGAATTAATTTTATAATGAGAAAAATCATTCATTACTGTTAATTATATTTGCACCCAGAATATTTATTGTGTGCAATTCTAGTCTACGAACTGTAAAAAAGGCAATATGGAATTAGAGAAAATTCTTCAGAAATGGGCAAACGAAATTATTAAGTGCTTACTTTCTGCCAAGCACTGTTCTAAACATTTTATATAATTTAATTCATTTGTTTAATCTTCACAACTACCCCATGAGGTGATTAGCATTATGGTAATTTTTTTTTGGATAAGTTAAACTTACCCAAGGTCTGCAGGCTAAAAGGGAAGGAGCTAGCATTTTTACCCAGGCAATCTGGCTCTATCTAAACAGAGCTTCTGCTTCTAAGTATTATGCTATCCAATCTCTATGAATGCAATTGCTCCAATGGTAGATTCACCTTTTAGGTGATATTTTACTGTTTTATACTAAATCTAATTCATAGAAAATGGGAAGAAACTGTGCAGCTCTGATCTAGGTTTCACAAAACGACACAATCATTGCTTCGCAAACCAACCTTTAGTTTGCTTTCAAGATCAAAGTCACAAAGGGCCCACAATCAGCTAGTCCACCTAAAAATATGTAGAAGTCTTTATTTTGTTTTCTATTTTACCTAGAACAAATTAATAAACTTTGTATATGGTATAATGGTATCCGG
This sequence comes from Loris lydekkerianus, assembly GCA_963574355.1. Classification (NCBI taxonomy): domain Eukaryota; kingdom Metazoa; phylum Chordata; class Mammalia; order Primates; family Lorisidae; genus Loris; species Loris lydekkerianus. The sequence goes on along the minus strand of CAUYPK010004156.1, from coordinate 37,689 downwards.
TAGTAACTGGATCAGAATAGCTAGACAAATTGTGAAATAAATTTGAGGTTATCCAAAAGCATATTTAGGATTTGACTCTACATATTACAAAAGGTACAAGGCAGTCATCTGCCATATAACCAAATACTTTTCATTGTGTCATCTAGGACTACTAAACAACACGCTGTATCAAGTATCATCTTTTGCCTTTTTAAGAAGTTTAGCTAAGCTCTTACCATTTTTAAATCCCTACTGAACTCAGCTGGTCAAAGTCCAGCAGCATCAACAACCAACCATTTTCCTCTAAAAGCAGTTACAGTAAATTTATTAATCAGCCCTTGAAGATTGGCAGAGTAAGGCAGTTTAACTGTACAGCAGATTATCTGCTTTCTTGAAGCTCCCTGTTGTTTACTTGGTTAGATTTAATATCTTCTTCCACTCTGTACTGCCCTCCACAGCACTGGGGGAAATGAAAGAAAACACAGTAATTTTGAGGCAAAATAGAAAGGCAGATACAGAAATTGCAAAAATCCTAAAAGAAGAAACAAATCGTGAAGGAACGTGGAAAGGAAAAAGACAGGATATCAGTTAGGAACTCTATGTTTGAGGAGAAGAGCTCATCTATCTGCCCTAAGCCTAAATTTGTAGTTAAGCATAAAGGAAACACCGTGTATAAAATACCCCATCTATATCTGTTTGTGAATTTTACTCATTACTCTATTGTATTATCTGAATAACTGTAATCACCAGTAATAAGGTCTCTTGCACACAGACCTAGCATCTAGTAAATACCTAAAATTTGATATCTAATATGATAATTGAAAGTATATTCAATTATTTGGCCTAGATAATCAAGGTACTTAAATATTAAACTATTTAGTCCAGGTATTTGTTTCTTAAAAAGTTATTTCTGGAGTCCTAAGAAGTAAATACATCATTAAAAAGTCTTAAAACAAGGCATTAAAGTATAGCAGTTAGGCACTAAGGCTCTAGTGTAGAGTCAGACAAATACTTATTAAAAACCAGTGGGTCTCAACCACGGGTGATTTTGCTACCCTGGGGACACCCAGCAATGTCTGGAAATATTCTTCCTTGTCCCAACAAAGTGGGTGAGGGTCATACTTTTCCTGGAATACTGGGGATAGAGGCCAGGGATGTTGCTAGACATCCTAAAATGCACAAGACAGTCCTGCATAACAAAGAATTATCCTATCTCAAAATGTCAGAAGGGCCCAGGTGAAGAAATCCTGATGAAAAACTCCATTATGCTACTTTATTAGCTGTGACTTTAGGCAAATGACCTATATTCTCTCTAAGCCTCAGAGCTATCTTATCTATAAATGGGGATAATAATAGTATTTATTCTAATTTGGCTGACACGAGGATTGAATGAAATAATGCATGGGCAGTGCCTGTGGCTCAAGGTGTAGGGCGCCAGCCCCATACACTGGAGGTGGCAGGTTCAAACTGTGCCCCAGCCAAAAACTGAAAAAAAAAGAAAGAAAGAATGCACTTAACAGGCTTAACACAGTGCTTGGTATGCAGCAGGAGCTCTTATCAATGTTTTATATACTATTGTAACAGTAAAAATAAGTCTAAGATTTGTATTTTCACAGACATAAAGATTAGGAAAAATTTTATTATTCAAAGCCAAAATTCCTAAGGAAAACACTATCAAATCACAATCACAAAAATATTTTTGTATAAAATTTCTTTCCTTGTCAAGTAAACAAAGGAATCTATCTTGGCAGACAAATACCAAATCAATGCCAAATTTAGAATTAAAAAACAAACAATAACACATCAATTAATTTTTCAATAGAATATCAAGGAAGAGAGTAGGGGCCTACTAATAATTTAGCAGACTTTCAAATCCACTTTGTATTATTTAATCACATTGAAATTCAATGCAATATTCGGAAAACTTACAAGATTCTACCCACCACTCACTGGGGGAAAACTATTTCTCAAATTACATATACTTCAAGGCAATTTTACCACACTATCTTTATTGTTCCTAGGCTCACTTGAACAATTGCACTCCTTCTGCAGAGTAGTCCTAGAAAATTCTCAACAAATTGGAGAATTAAGAGTAAAATATTGTACAATTGAAGATTTTGGGTATATTTTTTTTTACAGTTTATTTCATTGACTTTAGTTTCTGGAATGAACAGATTCACCTAGCACGGCTGCAACTTTACATCTGTATCACTCCTCTCCTAAAAGTAAACCTATTTCCAAATCAAACCTAAAAAGCATATAAACAAATAGAAGAGTTCCCTACTATGAGATACTGTCAGCTTAGATGTCATTTCTTCTGGGAAGACTTCCATGATCTCCCCAAACCTACTCAGATACCTTTTATATATTCAACCACAGAACCCTCCTCCTCTTCCACAGCAGTTACATTACATTTTAATTTTGTTATCTGGCTTTTCCACCAGACTGTGAGCTCCATGAAGGTAGAGAATGTGTTCTCTAACTTCCTGCATTAACACCATGCCTGGAACGTTTGATGTGCTCAATAAGATTTTTTGATTTTGCAAGAATATATGAATGAAATGTTCAAGAGAAGAAATGTGCAAATTTTTTTTTTCTAGAACTCATCTTTTTTAAGGCTCAAAGTTAAAAGAAAAAAAAAACTACTTGCGCTCTATTGGAAAGTAAAATAAAAATTGGTCACTTTACATAAATTATAAAAATTTTATTCTAAGTCTCATATCTTCAGGGACCTCCCAAACTTGGTCCAGAACTTGTCTCACACCAGAAATTTCTCTTACGATTCTGACACGACTAGCACAAGTCGCTGTTGTAAAAAGCTATGGAGAATACAAAGATGATTAAGACCTGTCATTTGACAGCTAGCAAGTCTTTCAATTTATTGAAAGACAAAGAGAAAAAATAAAGTATGACGAATTACAAGATTTTGATAAGGTTTATTGGAGGAGGTAGGAATTAAGCTTACTTTTGAAAGAAGATATCTTACTATACTGAACTTCAAAGAGTACTTCTATGTGGCAATATGACCTCACCCACTTTCAAAAGATGTCAGCAAGCTGGGTCAAGGATCAGGTACCACATTAAAAAGAGTTGAAAAACTTAGGAGGTGATTCCCCCCCCCCCCCGGATTTGTCAGTAGCCTTTTTAGCAGCAGAAAATTACAAGTTTTAATTTTAACAAAGTCCCTGAAGACTCACAGAACATGGCGTGATCACAATAGCTGAAGCTATCCCTTCTCCGAAGCGTTTTTCTAAAGAGAAACAGGTAACACAAAAATCTAACTGAGCCTTCAGGAAAGACTTCCACTTTAGTGGTCTTAACACCACTAAAAGATCTCCTGCGTACTAGGAAAAAATCCAGTGCTGAGAGCAAAGCGCGCCAGAAGGGACTTGGGGTCGCGGGGATCTAGAAGTAGCTCACCTGTTCGTCTTCCTGCATCGAGGCGGCCAGCGGGAGCCCGTCCGCCACCCGGGCAATCATTGTTAGCAACACCATCTTCACAGACTACTGGGACGCAGCACCGGCCCGCACAACCTTAGGTGTCGTCTTCACTTTTTCCGCCCCAACAACAGTTACACCTCCAGCTCAGTTCACGAAGAGCCAACTCCTTACGTCTGCGATTCCCGCTGAGGTGGCCGGAAACGGTGCAAGAGCTTCCCACTACCGGTCCGCAGAATTGGCTTCCCACCGTGAACTACAACCACCCGCACACTAGTTCCGCAATCTCTCTTGCCTCCTTCCTACCCTTCCAAGGCCTAGCCCACTTTTCTGGATATTGAACTTTGAGTAAGCTTTGCTTCTTGAGGGGCCATGGCATTTAAATTGAAACATAATTTTCTATTTCCTGATACTTTGTTTTGAGAGCGAGCTGGGAAGAAGGGTGGGAGGCGGAGGGCACAGAGTTGAATGGTATGGGAAAAAACTGAAAATTAGGTTATGTATTTTCATATTTAATTTTTCTGTTTTCTATGTACTATCATATACATAACATTTTATATCTTTACATATACATATATATACACTTAGGCAGAGGTTTTGTCTGTTACTTTTGCTTGCTTGTTTACTGTGTCCCCAGATCCTTGAACAATTTCTGCTAAGAGGTCAATAAATATTTATTGTATGAGTGTATAAATGAGAAAGTACTGGACCGCGATATCACCTAGGTCAGTCATCCTATCAAAAGCCAAGATCTCTGCTACAGCTATGATAGGTACAGGGGTAGCCTTACTAGAACTTCCAGGGCTTGGGCAATCATTTCCAGTTGCTTGAGCAACTTCTAGACAATTTCACCTAAAGAAGTGTACCCCAGATGGGGATATCAGCCTGTTAGGGTTTTGTGAATATTAGGGTTTCATAAACTTAAAAAAGTGATAAAATGTTTTTATTTACTTATTATAACTTAAGTTAATAATATCTATTCTTTACTAAGTGCTTATAGTGCTTCTTGTTTTTCTTCTTAGCTCAATACACTTTTCAGTAAAATTTTTAAAATAAAAATATAAAAAAAATACAGTTGGTTCTTGCCTTAATAGAAACACTGCTAAGTGTTTTATAGATATTAATTAATTTAAACAACCCAGTAAGGTTATTTTTTATTAGGTCCCAACCTTGTATTTGGGGAAAAGACTCAGCAATTTTTCAAATGTCACACACCTAGCAGTGATGGAAACCAAGATATGAGCTCAGGTTCAACTCCAAATCCTAATGTGGTTCTGCCTTAACCTTCACTCCTGAATGAAAGAGCTCATGCTTTTATCTTTCCTATTGCCCTTCAGCTATTAAGAGAAAACTAGCATCATTTCTTCAGAGGCTTTTGGGAAGAAAACTCAAAAAGACCTAGTGACTGACTGAGTCCACATGAAAGATGAAGAGCTAGAATAAGACAAAAAAATCAATAGTGTTATCAGGTGGCATCTGTGGCTCAAGGAGTAGGGCGCTGGTCCCATATACTGGAGGTGGTGGGTTCAAACCCAGCCCTGGCCAAAAACTGCCAAAAAAAAAAAAAAAAATCGATGGTGTTATTCACAGAAACAGTGAGAAAGATCAAAGAAAGGTAATCCTTGTGTATACAGGAATCTAATTGGTAGAATATAATGTATTACATTTAAAATAGCTCATAGATGTAATCTGTTCTAACTTCCTTTCCTCCCACTCACTATAGACATGCCTTCTACCATAGTCTCAAATGGTCATCCAGCCTGGACTGGCACAATTCCACTAATGGGAATTAACGATATAAATATTTTAAGGTTACAGACATGTGGATCAAAGAAGCAGAGAAAGAATGCTATAGTCATGTACAGAGAAGCAGATTTGGAACAAGAGATCTAGCTTTTCAGTTCCTGGCTCTAGGCTCTTGCCAAGGCCAAGATTCTTTTTCTTGGAGGTAAACACACAGACACCATCATTCTTTCTTTCCTTTTTTTTTTTTTTTTTTTTTTGAGACAGAGTCTCACTTTGTCACCCCGGTAGAGTGCCTTGGCATCATAGCTTCATAGCTCACTGCAACCTCACACTCCTGGGCTCAAGCGATTCTCTTGCCTCAGCCTCCTGAGTAGCTGGGACTACAGGAGCCTGCCTGGCTATACTCTAGCTTAGGCTGGTCTCCAGCTCTTTTTTTGTTTTATTTTAATTGTTGCAGTTTTTTTCTGGGAGCAGGTTTGAACCCGTTACCTCCAGTATATGGGGCCAGCACCCTACTCCTTGAGCCACAGGTGCCACCCTGGTCTCCAACTCTTACGCTCAAGCAATCCACTGGTCCTTGCTTTCCAGAATCCTGGGATTACAGGTATGAGCCACTGCATTGGCCTGACACTTTAATTTCTTTATAACACTCCCCCCTTTTTGCTTAGATTGCTTTGAATTAGTTTCTGTTACCTACGACAACAACAACAATAACAACAACAAAATTTAGCTAATACAGGAATGCAGGGTCACCCTGTATCAACCATTTATTGGAACAACATTCATACTTATACCTCTTACTTTTTTCATCTTAAACATACTAGATGAATCTGGCATTCTTCAGACACACTGGAACTGTTACCCCAAGAAGAGAACAGCTGCTGAGCAGTCATCAGGTGAAAGCTAGAGTAATCTGTATCTGAAATTGCCCAATACTTAGACCTTCGGAACTCTGGAATCTGGGGCCGTTTGCTTCTGACTTGATCAGCATCATCTCATCATCTTTTTCATATCTAGGTGTTACCTTTGAGCTCCTCCTGCCCTTTGATACTTTGAGCAATATAGGACTATGTAATAATAGCTTTCATCACATAGTTCAGCCAGATTCCATTCTGATAGATGGTCTTCCACGGCAGTCATTTTCAAAATCTCTATCTCCCAGGAAGGCCACTGTCTACTTCCAGGACTCAAGCACCGCCCTCCCCTCCCCACTCTCCGGCACCTCCCACCGCCCCTGCACCGCCCATGACCACGCCCTCCAGCTGCACAGATCCCGCCCCCGCCCAGCCCCGTATCCCGCCCCTGACCACGCCCCGTGACCACGCCCCCGTCCTGGCACCGCCTCATGGCCCCACTTCCGGTCCGCTGCGGGCTAAACCCCCGGGCGGGGAAGAAAGAAAGGAGGCGGAATCATTCGTACAGTTTATGCTGGTGGTTAAATACAAGTTATTTTGAATTATTATCCCTGACTAAACCTTACGGTGTAAACTGCGTGAAAGCGGTACTGTGTCCTGTGTATTTGTGACTTTGTTCACAACTGTTAACTATGTCGTTCACACAATCGGTCCAGTAAGCCACGTTGAAAGGGAAGTGTTGGAGGGAGGGAGAGGAGAAAAAACAAGGTGGGTAGTAAGTCCTGTGAAGGCCTCTATTTAAAATAATTGCTAACGGACAAGGCGGGTGGGCTGCTTGAGCTCAGGAGTTGGAGACTAGCCGGAGCAAAAGGGCGACCCCATCTCTACTAAAGGAAAAAAAAAACAAGTAGCCAAGCAACTACTTTTCCCTTTGGTAGGAAAGCAGAGCACAGGGTACAGAGCAAGCCTAGCTGGTTCATCCCCAGAAGCTTGGGATGCTGTGGGGTGAGGAGGATAATTAGGGTACTTCTGATAGCACCCAACATACTGTATTTAACTTAAAAATGTTTAAAGCATACTTCTACTAGTCCCTAAACCAGTGTTTTCAACCTTTTTTTTTTTTTTTTTAATCTCACAGCACACTTGAATTTACAGTTGAAGTTCGTGGTACACTTAAATTATGTTGATCAACAAAAGGAGTAAAAAAAAATATACTTACTGTGCTTTGAACTTCTTTTGAAAATAATTTAATCAATGATCTTTTACAATTTTCACAGCACAGTTAAGATCCCCTTCCAGTGTGCACATTGGTTGAAAATCACTAAACTTTTTTTTTTGGAACAGAAAAAAAGACCTCTTTATTTCTAAGGTCTAGTATCCTGTACCTGGAGCCTAGCAAACGCTCTATTAATGTTTACAAAATAGAGGACTGGCTGAATGAATGATAAGTCCCAGGGATTGAGAGAATACTCATTAGTTGCATACAGCACAGTCCGCAGCTGGTCCTGTGCTAAGTAAAGACATATCCACCATTTCTTTTATTCTTCCATTTAGTTATTCTGTTACTATAAGTGAGGAATGCCAGGCCCTGGATCCCACAGAGGTGAACAAAAGACCTATCATGTATGCTGGTAGAGGTCACTTCTCAGCTCAGGCTCTTCCCCATTACCCCTAACCCACCCCCACCCCTGTTGCTTTTTCCACCTCTCAGCCTGCAATAAGAAAAGCCTTAGATAGTGATTTTTTTTCTACCTTGAGTGTACACTCAGATTGTCCTTGGTAGCTTTAGCTGTCTTCCCCATCTGTGGAGTCTAAATGAATTATCCATCGTTCTTTCCTATTTGAACTGCTGCCGTCTTAACGTCCTTCTCTATTGCTTGACTTCCTCTCTCAGAGCTTCCAGCTCCTGCTTCTATTATTACACCGTCTGTCTTCTACCCAGAGTAGTGGTTCAGTGTTTCAGAAAAGAATGAACATTTTTCTGACTTTTTTTTTTTTTTATAATCTGAAGTGTTGGGTTTCCTTGTTAAAAAAAAAAAAAAAATTAGTCACATTCATTCAGCTCTATCTATTAGAGAACTGAATCTAATGTGACATTGAATGTGACAAAATGGGACACACTCTAACTTGCTTGTGGTGAATTCTCTAGCTTCCCAAAAAGTAACTTTTGCTGATCAGTTACTTGTGGTTCTCCCCTCTTCCCCAGCCCATCCTCTCATGCCATCACTACCGTGATATGAGACCATTTTCTTTCTTCTTTGTTAGGAATCAAGTTCCTCTGGCTGTGGAAGTCAGACAGGCCCAAAGCTCTGTGTGTCATCTCCTTGAAGAGGCTTACTTTGGAGCTCTTAAGCAAATGATAAGCAAGATTCCAAAGTTCTACAAGGAACTGCCTTTTAAAAATCTGATATTTATGCAGCCTATAGCTTCTTGAGGATATTAAAATAGCAGCTTTGGCAGGGTGGACGCCTATAATCCTAGCACTCTTGGGAGGCTTAAGGGGGAGGTTCTCTTGAGCTCAGGAGTTAAAGACCAGCTTGAGCAAGAGCAGGGCCCTATCTCTACTAAAAATAGAAAAAATTAGCTACAATTGGTTTTGGGTTTTTGGCCAGGTTTGTGTGGCTACTTAATTTTGTTCTATGTACTCCATAAATTGCTGCTGGGAAAAGCTGAAAATGCTGATATAACATAAGCCCTAACTAAACCTCTAAAGTGCTTCAAAACTCTGGATGTATGGATGATGCTTGTTTGCTATCAGAAACTCTTATGAAATTCATTTAATTTTTTTTTTTTTTTTTTTTTGAGACAAAGTGTCACTTTGTTGCCATGGGCTAGCGTGCTGTGGCATTATCACAGCTCTACAGCAACCTCAAACTCCTGGGCTCAATCAATCCTCCTGCCTAAGCCTCCCATGTAGCTAGGACTACAGACACCTACCATGATGCCTGGCTAGTTTTTCTATTTTTGGTAGAGACAGGTTCTCACTCTTGCTCAGGCTGATCTCGAACTCCTGAGCTCAAGCAATCCACCTGCCTAGGCCTCCCGGAGTACTAGGATTACAGGTGTGAGCCACTGCACCCAGCCTTATGCAATTTTTAAACCACTTTTTTTTTTTTTTTAAGAGTTAAGATATAATGTCAAGTTTAGTCTGGATATAAAACACAATTTGTCAGAATTACAGTAGAAACATTTTGGGTTTTCTTATTTTTGTTTTTAAGTTTGTTTTTATAAATGTTGTAACTTTGTAACTGCTAAAAATCTTCTCAAATGGAATTTTCTGGATGTTTTATGTTATTTATGAGGGATGCTTGTGGGTACACTTTTCCTTAAAACACATGGATCAAATCACAAATGAAAGAAAGGAAATTATTACCAACATACAGGAATACAAAATATTATAGAAGAATGCTATGAACAATTGTATGCCAACAAATTAGATAAACTAGACAAAGTGAACAAATTCCAAGAAAGACACAACTATCTAAAGTGATTCAAGAAGAAGAAAATTTGGACAGGCCTATAATAAGAAAAGCAATTGAATTAGTAGAAATAGTGATAATAAAAACCTTCCTGCAAAGAGCACAAGTTCAGACAGCTTAAGCTGTGAACTCTGCCAAATGTTTACAAAATACTAAGCCTTCCTAATGCCATGACCCTTTAATACAGTTCCTCATGTTGTGGTGACCCCCAACCATAAAATTATTTTCTTTGATACTTCATAACTATAATTTTGCTGTTTATGAATCGTAATGTAAATATCTGAAATACAGCATGTATTTTCATTGTTACAAATTGAACATAATTAAAGCATAGTGATTAATCACAAAATAATATGTAATTATATATTGTGAAATATTTATTTCTAATAACAAATAAATGAAATTTTGTCTTGAAGCATGGTGTAGCATGGATAACAGTCTTAATATAACAACAATAAACTACATTGCTACATTTTGCAATAGTATGTGTAAAAAGCCAACATCAGTGTGAAGGTTAAGATTGCGTCTTTCTCATCAGATCAGAAATTCTCAGGGCAGTCTTTGCAAGAGAACACAACGAAGATCATCTTCCACAACAAGCCTGCTTCTGTATTTAGATTTGATAACCAACAAGTTGAAAAACCCTGTTTCACAAAGATATGTTGTTGGAAATGGAAGAAGAAGGCACAATACAGTCTCAGACAGACAGGATATGACTGCAAACACTTGATCCAGAATTTCATAACTGGCGTGGCAGAGAAATCAGTTCTCATTGCATCGCTGTTAATCAGTTCAGTGAACTCTTGTGCTGTCTCAGGAACATCTTCAACTTTGACTGTGAATGGGCTTCTGGCAAGTGCAAATGGGGTGTCAAGTAGATTTGGAAAGTATGATAAAACTTCATCTGCAAGCATTTGCAAGTGTTCTTTCACAGAAATTATCATCATAATCTTCTTGTCTGGTTCAGTGTCATGTTCCTCAAAGAAAGCAGATAAGGTAGGCAACATGTAAATTTTATTTTTATCCTTTTTTTTTTTTGCCAAAGCTGTAGTTTCATTCGAAATGATCGGGTCTTTTCAGACAACTCGAGGCATGTTGGCTTATCCAAATTTTTTTTTTTTTTTTTTTTTTGCAGTTTTTGGCCAGGGCCTGGTTTGAACCCACCACCTCCAGTATATGGGGATGGCGCCCTACTCCTTGACCCACAGGCGCTGCCCTCGATTTGGTATGTTGGATTTGGTCCTTGAAGTGATAAATTTAACTCATTCAAGATGGCAAAGATGTTAACCAAGAAAGCTATTTTCTGTAGTTCATTTTTATCGCTAAAAAGTGCTTCAAACTGCTGTCTTGCTTTCTGATTAAAAAACGTTTCGAGTTCATCACAAAGCTCAAAAACACGTTTGAAAACTTCCTCTCAACAACCATCTCGTTTCAGTGTGAAATAGCAGAACATTGTCAGCCATATCCAACTTGTCACACAGTTGCAAAAACTGTCGACTGTTTAAAGAACTCGCCTTCACAAAATTGACAGAACTCATGATGCTTTTCATTACTTCTTGTAACTCTTGTGGCAGTTTCTTCATTGCTAATATTTGCCAATGTATCAAACAGTGAGTTCCAATGACTTTTGGTGACTCATTTAGTACCAAACATTGAAATCCAGATCAACATCCTAACATAGTTGGAGCACCATCTATGCAAACACCACAAACCTTTTCCCAAGAGATCTTAGGCTCTTTCAGAAAGGAACCAACTGTGTGAAATACATCACATGCAGTAGTTGTCGTTTCAAGAGGTTTGCAAAAAAGAAACTCATCTTTAAAGTCGCCATCATTAACATACCTCACGTTAACCAGTAACTGTGAATAGTTTGCAATGTCTATATATTCATCAAGCTGGATACTAAATATTGGAAGGGGAGCAGATTTAATTTCCTGGATTACCTGATCAAGAATATCAGCAGACATGTCATCTAGTCTTCTGTGGACAGTGTCATTAGATAAGGAAATTGCATTCAATTTCATAACAAATTCGTCTCCAATCATAACTCCACCAATGTCTGGCTGCTGGCAACAATAAATCCTCAGCAATGGTGTGAGGTTTCACAGCTCTGGCGATTCTGAGCGCCACTGAAAATGAAACTTAAATGGCTACTCCATCTTGTTTGTGGTACTTGCCACCAGTGTCAAGTCTGGCTTTCTTGAGTCCATCGGCTTTGCTTCTAAAATAGTTGGTATCCTTGCCAGCAAAGCTCAGATGTTTGCTATCAAAATGGCATTTTAGTTTGTTCAGCTTCATAGATTCAGCTGATAGAACTTCACAACAAATAACACATTGCGGTTTCTCAATTCCTGCTGTAATTATCGAGGTAAAACCATACTGTAAAAAATCCTCACTATATTTTCTTTTCTTAATGTTCTTCTCTACACGATCCATTGTCATGGGATAGTTTGCTAATGAAAATAATATATGACAATACTTAAATAATACAAAAGGTGATACGTGGCACAGCTCAGTCAATACAGCTCATTAAAGTTTCCTATGATTTACCATTCTCTGTGGGTTTTTTTTTCTTTACATACCTGTTACTATCACAAGGGGGCAGTATTCACGTCAACCACATCTGAATATAAAGACTGATCAGCATCCGGATTAAGTTCACATGGTACAGACATTTTTTTTTTTTGCACTAGTTGATGATTTTATAGTGCATGATTTTACATTTACCCAGTAATTATAATTCATGAAGTGTCCTTTTACCTCCAATACTGCTGCTTTTACACAGTAGCTGCTTTTAACAGAGTAGCTACTTTCAGAACAGCAGCCACAGCAGCTGCTCTCCACACATGTGTGACTGGTCTGCATAAATACATTATGGCACCAACCCTGTCACATACACCTTATCTGTACGAGGTGTATGTGATGGGGTTGGCACAATGATGTCACCATGCCCGGTACTTGTATGTGGGCATATCTGCATGTGGGTGGACCCGCCTGGAGATGGATAGAGGAGCCGTGTCTCAGTTCCTAAGACCATCGGAAATATGTGTATATTTATGTGGATATTAACACATAAATATGTGTTTTCCCATGGTCTTAGGTGACCCCTGTGAAAGAGTCATTTGATCCCCCAAACGGGTCATGACCCACAGGTTGAGAGCTGCTGTTTCACAACCTCTAATTTAAAAAAAGTAAAATAAGAAAGAACAACTTCCCAATTCATTCTATGAGGCCAGTATTGCTCTGATACTAAAACCAAAGATTTCAAGAAATGAAAATGAAAGGCCAATATACTTTATAGAAACAAAATCCTCAACATAATGGCAGCAAACTTTATTTGACAACATATAAAAATAACTATGCATCATGATAAAATAAGATTTATCCTAGGACTGCAATGTTGCTTCAAAATATAAAAATCAAGAAAATGCATCATATTAGTAGAATAAAGCCCACATCATCATCTCAATAAATGTAGAAAAAGCACTTGAGAAAAATCTAACAATTTTTCATGTTAAAAACAATTAACAAACTGGGAACAGAGAAGGGAATTTCCTCAAGGTGATAAATGGTATCTATTAAAACCCACAGCTTATACTATATTTAAAGGTAAAAGTCTGAAAACTTTTCCTGTAAGATCAGGAACAAGACAGTGATGTCCACTTTAGCCACTTTATTTATTTTTTAAGTGGACAGGAAGTAGGATTTATCATTGTTAGGCACAAATGACAGGCAGCACAGTGTAGGTCCTCATGAGTGCGGGGCCTGCCACTTGTCCAGGGGGCCAGGACTGGGAATGTATGTGACCCCACAGCCATCTTCTCAGCCACCACGTCTTCAAATTCATCTGAGTTAAACTTGGTAAAACCCTATTTCTTGGAAATGTGAATCTTCTGGCGGCCAGGGAACTTGAACTTGGCCCTGCAAAGGGCCTCAGTCACATGCTCCTTGTTTTGTAGTTCGGTGTGGATGGACATAAGGACTTGGCCAATGTGAACCTTCGCCATAGTGCCCTGGGGCTTTCCAAAGGCACCACGCATACCTGTCTGGAGCCTAGATTGGAGACAGCACAAGGTCTAACACCTGAACATGTATTGGAAAGGAATGTCTCCAAGGTCCCTTAGAGCAACCTATACAAGCAACAGGCTGCATACACTACCAAGGAGCCTGCTGTTTGTAGCCATTGCACACCAGGCCCCCATGAGGAACGGAGCATGGTCAGCTTAATTAATTGCAGGCACTCTCACCACTTTAAATCAACATTATATTTGAAGTTCTACTCAGGGTAATTAAAGCAAGAGAAAGAAAGGATTCAAGCTGGAAAGTAAGAAGTAACACTACTTCTATTTGGAGATGACTTCATCTTACATATGGAAAATTCTAAGGAATTTTCAAAAAAATTAGAATACATGAACTCATCAAAGTTGGAAGATATTAATACACAAAAAGTCAACTCCATTTCTATGCACTAGAAATGAACACTTCAAAATGAAATTGACAGCACAATTCCACTTACAACATCATCAAAATACATATAATATTTAGGAATGCATTTAACAAAAAAGTATACACTAAAAACTACAAAACATTGTTTAAAGAAAGTTTAAAAGACCTAAATAAATGTAAAAACATCCCATGTTCATGAATTAGAAGACTTTATAAGCAATTAATTCCCAAATTGATCTACAGATTCATTGCAATCTGTATCAAAATCTCAATTGGCTTTTTTGGGGGCAGAAATTAACAAGCTACTCCTAAAATTTATACAGAAATGCATAGAACTCACTATAACAACAAAAAAAAAATTTGAAAAGGAAAAAATTGGAAGACTAACTTCTTTATTTCAAAACTCAATGCAAGAAAAGTAATAAAGGCAGTGATGTTGAAGTAAGGATAGACATATAGGTTGATGGGACACAGTGGAGTCCAGAAGTAAACACATGCATGTATGATCAACTGACTTTTTAAAAGGTGGTAAAGAAGAGTCTTTTCAACAAATGATGCTGTGACTACTAGATATTCACATGCAAAAAAGTGATGATGGACCTTTAACCTCACAACACATATAAAAATGATCTCAAATGGATTATCAACCCATGAGCTAAACCTGTATATCTCTTAAATAAAACATAGGAATAAAACCTTATGACCTTGGATCCAGTAGTAGTTTCTTAGATATGACATCAAAAGCACAAGTTGCAAAAGAAAAAAAAGATAAAATAGGCTATATCAAAATTAAACGCCCTTTTCCTTCAAAGGACACAATCAAGAAGGAAAAAAGATACCATACATAATGGGGAAAAATTGCAAATCATATCAGATAGAGAAATTGCATTCAGAATATATAAGGAAAATTCTTACAACTCAAAATAACAACAACAAAAACAATTAATAAAAATGGGCAATGAATTTCAACAGATATTTCTGCAAAGAATATATACAAATAGCCAATAAGTACATGACAAGGTGCTCAACATCATTAGTTGTTGAAATGTCACTTCATACCCAGTAAAATAGCTATTGTCAAGAAGACAATATTCTAGACAGAATAAAATAAAATTTAAATTAAAGGAAAGAAAATAGTAGTGGCTGATAATGAATATGAAATTTCTTTGGCGGGGGTAAAAATATATTCAGTAATTAAATAGTGAAGATTATTGCACAACTCTGTGAATATACTGAAAAAAGTGATGAAAGAAATCACTAAATAGATAAAGAATTATTTCATCTAGGTAAGAAGATTCAATAGTGTCAAGATGTCCATTCTTCCCAATTTGATCCATACATTGGATCAAATCCATAAATTTGTTGACAATCCATAAATTCAATACAACCCCTCCCTCCAAAAAAAAATCACAGCAAATTATTTTATAGATTTGACAAACTGGTTCTGGAGGCAAATGACTCAGAATAGCCAACACAATATTGAAGAACAAAGTTGGAGGACTAACACTGCCTAAGTAAACAAGACAGCATGACACTGGCAAAAGAATAGACATGTGAGTGTAGACCAATGAACAGAATAGAGAATGCAGAAATAGACCCACATAAACATGGTCAACAGACATCTCACCGAAGAAGATATACAAATAATAAATAAGCATATGAAAAGATGCTCAACATCATAAGCCATTAGGGAATTACAATTAAAACACACCCAACTCCTAGCAAGGATGTGGAGCAACAGGAACTCTCATTCATTATTGGTGGCAATGCAAAATAGTACAGCCACTTTGGAAGATATTTAGGCATTGCTTACAATACTAAACATACTCTTACCTTACAATCCAGAAATTATGCTTCTTGATACTTACTCAAAAAAAATGAAAATTCCTATCCACACACAAACCTGCACATTAATTGTTATAGAAACTTTTTTCATAACTGCCAAAATTTAGAAACAAACAAGATGTCTTACAGAACCTGGATGGAAAAATAAACTGTGACACATTCACACAATGGAATGTTGTTCAGCCCTAAAAAGAAATGAACTGCCAAGCCATGAAAAGACTGGGAGGAATCTTAAGTGCATATTACTAAGTGAAAGAAGCCAATCTGAAAAGGCTTTGTATTGTAAGATTCCAACACTATGACATTATGAAATAGGCAAAACTATGGAAAAAGTAAAAGATCAGTGGTTGCCAGGGGTTGGGAAGAGGGAAGAATGAATAGAACATGAAGCATTTTTAGAACAGTGTAATTATCCTGAATGACACCATTATTGTGGCTACATATCACTGTGTGTTTGTCAAAACCCAATACTCTGGTTTCTCTTCAGATTGTATAAATCTCTCACCTTTTACATTTGTCAAAACCAATAGAGGGTACAACAGCAAGAGTTTACTAATGTAAACTATGGACCTCCTGTGATAATGAGGTGTCATCAATTGTAGCAAATGTACCACTCTGGTAGGGGATTTTGATAGTGGAGGAGACTGGGCGTGTCTTGGGGGGCAAAAAGATATGGGAAATCTCTCTACCATTTGTTCAATTTTGCTGAGAATCTGAAACTGTTCTAAAAAAGGAGTGTCTTTTTTAAAATGTCAATTTCAAGGTCTTGTAGCTTAACTAAACAACATGATGTTATCAGAACCCAGTACAATACTTGCAACAATTCAGATGCACATGATTGTTTCCATACATTATAGCAGAAACTCAGTGTCATAGAAAAAGAGAGGGACCATTTCGGTGTTAGCCTATCTGGCCTGACAACCATTCTATGCTGGTTATCTGAACCTATGACCTCAAGCATAAGGTCACTTGAGAGAAATGTTTCCCATGAAAAGGTTAATTATGGTACCATGTGTTTAGGTAGGAAGGGGAAGTCACACATGCAAGTTGTCTTCTCTGTCAGGAAAGGACCCTTAAGCTCTTGCTACCTTGTTATAAAATTTAGAAATTTATAGATTGGTAGTTTCCATTTCCAGTTGTTAACTATAGTTTAATGAGCTTGTTGGTTTTGATTTCTCACCAGCATAATCAAAGCCTATTAATTTCCATTTCCCCTTTGAATTCCTCTTTTTCTCTCACACTCAAGGGTTGATTTGGGCGTGGGCCTGTTTAGCACATGATTTTTACGCTCTCTTCTGTGTAGACTTATCTAGCCCTTGCCACAGTGACTCAAGCCGCTGTCTGGTGTTGTGGAACTACTTAGGGCCATGAAACCTGTCTAATAGTCAAAATTTCATCCTTTATTTTAACTTAAGAATTGTCTTCAGCAAATTTATCAGTTGAAACTACTTCTAATATTTCTGAGAGATGTTGGTCTTTTGTTCTACTCAGGGTTTGTTGAGTTTATAGAATCTGAAAAGTCCATGTCTTTTGTCTGTTTTAGAGAATTCTTGGTTGCTATCTCCTCAAATATTTATTCTATTCCATTCTCTTTCTCCTGTCTTTCTGGGACTATCATTACACAGGTATTGACCTTGTGACTGTGTCCCACCGTTCTGTTATGTTCTTTCCTTCTTTCTCTGTCGTTCAGTTTGCATGCTTTCTATTGACCTGCCTCCCAGTTCACTAATCCTATCTTCTGTTGTATTCAGACTGCTACAGTTAAGTACATCCAAAGGGTTGTTTCCTGTTATTGTAATTTTTAGTTTTAGAATGGGAGGGGTTCAAGGGTAAGGTTGGGGAGAAAGGACCATAAAAAGGAGAGGAGGCCAATCCAGGGAGTTGAGTCTAACCTGGAGCCAGCTGACTTTCACAGCTGGTTTCAAGAGGCTTTTATTATCCTGTATCAGTAGGGTTGATATGTGGGAGGGGGGTTTCTAGTTATTCCTTTCTAGTCACTCCTACTCTGCAGAGGGACTAATTTTTGTATTCAGAGCAAATCTAGCAGTTACTCTCTTAATTGGCTGCCAACAGGGGCCAGAGTAAAAGTTAGAGTTCTGTTGTTTCTCAGAGACACTGGCCTTGAAGCATTCTAGGGGACTGGGCAGGGGGTTTGCTATAATCATAAAGTTTGTTCCTGGACTGCTTTTTCTCATCAGCTGTTTTCCAAAATGGCTTTACTCTTGTCAGAGCCAGAAGGATTTCTTTTCCACAGAATGTGCATCTGATTTTTTTCGTAGATTCCATCTTTTTATCTTTGTTTATCTTTTCCTGTATTTTCTTAAGCCTGTTAATCATGATTATATAAAGCCCCTGTCACTATCCATTCTAATATTTACTTTTGTTTCTATTAATATTTTTCTCTTAGTGTTTATTTGATTTTTTAGCATAGATCATAATACTATATTTCATCCTGGACATTATGTGTGAAAAAATTACAAAGATTCTAGATAATGTTATCTTTAAAGAGTTAAATTCTGGCCTGGCTCAGGGGCTCATGCCTGTAATCCTAGCACTCTGGGAAGGCAAGGCAGGTGAATTGCTTGAGCACAGGAATTAGAGACCAGCCTGAACAAGACCAAAACTCCATTTCTACTCTCTTTCTAAAAGTAGAAAAACCAAGGCAAGAGATTGCTTGAGCCCAAGAGTAAGCTATGATGATGCCATGGCATTTTAGCCTGGATAACAGAGCAAGACTCTGTCTGAAAAATAAATAAATAAATAAATAGTTAAGTTTTCTTCTGGAAGATAGAAAAAAAAAATACTAGCAGATCACTTTGATCCTCTAAAGTCTTGACTTTTACCTTTGTTAGATCTGCTCTATGTTAATATTGTATTGCCCTTATTCCAAGGGTAGGGTCTCAACTGAAAGCTCTAGGTGTCTCTGTAACTTGTCAAGGCTTGAAGTCTAACTTATTTTGGTGCCAAAAATCTTTACTTATTTTATTAGACTCTGAATTTCTGTTTTCTGGTGAGTTTGGGGGCATCATTTTTATGTAACCCGAGTTTGGGGGAACTTTGGTCACTATTTTGATGAAAACTTGATAACTTCTCTGTAATTCCTCTGTCTTTGGGAGTTGCCCTCTGTCCTAGGCACTTTGGTAGCCCTGAATTTTGGCCTTTCACTCCTCAGCCCAGAAACACTTCTTTTACTTGGCCTTTATTCTTTGCACTTAATGTTGAAAATTCCCTCAAGTGAAATATTCCAGGGGGAACATTGAGTTTGCCTCAAGTGCTATCTTTCTCTCCAGGATCATAAATTTAAGTTCAGCCTGCTTTAGTTACTCTTTGATAGCTCCAAAGAGTTATGATACAGATTTAGATGGATAGATACATGCTCCAGTTGGGTAGGTAGTTGGAAATGGCTCTCCCAGGGAGGTCAAGGGCAGGACCCCCAGGCCTCCAACTAATGCCTCTCGCCTTAATTTTGTCCCAAGTGATTGCTTACATCTGGAGAAGAGAGACTATCCTACCAATCTACCAATCAGAACTTAGCATGCTAACCGCAAAAGAATGTAGAAGACTCTCTAGCCTAACAACAGGTGCAATGGAGTCTTGAAGGTGACCTAGAACAGCCTTAAGATTCATTACCATGTGGCCCAACCATCCCTGTGGCCATGGGTTCTCAGAGAGTCTCATGGGAGGTCCACATGTGCAATAAGACTGGTTCCATGGTGACTTATGAATCACAAGGAAGACCTAATCCAGGCAGTATGAAGAGAAGAAATGGCCATAACCTTTGCCACTTTGCCTTTTCTTTGTCATGACAATGAGGGCCTGTTCTTTGTCTATGGTGAATGTATTTTGCTCTATAAACCTATACCTTCCTCTTACTCTATCAACCTATCTTTCTCTTTTTCAGTAAACTTTGTTTCATGCCTGCCTTACTTTGGGGTGTCTGGTCATTTTTCGACCAAGAGCACTCCAAGAACTGAGGGCCAGGCAGCTGCCTGAAACACTGACATTTTGGGAGGTGGGCGGCCTTGATGCCCAACATTGTAGATTTCTAAGAAGCTGCTGGTACCCCTCAAAGTTGTGCATATAAACCTTTCTTTTCTTGCTAAAATTTTACTCATTCTTTTCAATTATTTTAGCAGCTATCTTGAGCCACCACTGCCCTGCTCTAACACTCCCAGACTTATGATGGGGGTATGTATTGACAAAACCATTGTAAGTTGAAAATATTGTGAGTCAAAATATGCATTTAATAAACCTAACCTATTAAACATTATAACTTAGTGTAGCCTACCTTAAATGTGCTCAAAACACATTAGACTACAGTTGGGCAAAATCATCTAATGCAAAGCCTATCTTAAATAATGTTGACTATGTGATTTACTGAACACTGCAATGAAAGTGAAAAATAGAATGGCTGCATGGATACTCAAAGTACAGTTTTTACTGAATGTGTTTCTTTAAAACTTTATTAAAATTATTGTTTCAGGTTGAGGGGACAAAGAGTTAGTTACAATGTTTGCATTTGTTAGGTAGGGTCCCTCTTATAATTGTGTCCCACCCCCAAGAGGTGTGCCATATCCCCTAATCGTGTACCCAGTAAATGGAAGCACAAGCTCTCCCCTCTCCCTGCTCCCTCATTCCCCCATCCTCTACTTCGAATTGATTTGAGTTTTTCTCTAATGTGAGAAAAGGTTCATCTACTGGCTTCATGTTAATATTTAGTACACTGAATTGTTGTTGAATGTGTATCCCTTTTGCACCAGAGTAAAGCTGAAAATTTTTAAATCAAACTATTGTAAGTTGGGGAATACTTAGATATAGATATGTATATAGTTATTCATTGATTAATTATAGGGATATATTCTATAAGGGAGAAACATGTCATTATGTGTACATTATGAGTACACTCTGGTACTCACACAAACCTAGATGGTATAGCTTATTATGCCTACCCCTAGGCTATGTGATACAGCCTATTTCTCCTAGGCTACAATTGTGCACAGCCTGTTACCACACTAAATACTGTAGGCAATTGTAACACAATGGTAATTACTGTGTATCTAAACATAGAAAAGGTACAGTAAAAATGTGTCCTTATAATCATAAGGGACCACCATTATTGATCATAATGTTATGCAGCACATGAGTATATGTATACACTTATACAAATATCTAAACTCATAAATATTCATGATTTTTTTCTCTCCTCCTCCCCCCTACAATGGAGAGCTAGTTTGATACACATGATTCCATCTTGACTGGAGCTGTGAGTCTCTGTACTTTTTAGGGTTGGAGTCTGCAGTAGTTTTACTCCACTATTTATCTGCCTCTAGAGACAGTATATTCTCCTT
Source organism: Loris lydekkerianus (assembly GCA_963574355.1). NCBI lineage: Eukaryota > Metazoa > Chordata > Mammalia > Primates > Lorisidae > Loris > Loris lydekkerianus. Next base: position 16,554 of record CAUYPK010004156.1, on the reverse strand, counting down.
ACATTTTGGAGCTCAATTCCCTCTAATATGTGTATTAGATAAAATCTACCACCTGTCTGTGGGCAAAACCAAAGTCTGGGTCTTTGTAATCCAAGGTCATGATGATCACAACTTAAATAATTTATAAATCTAGAGTCACGGAAGGAGGATTCCCCTTCAGCCTGGGTGTGGACAAGCCACACGAATCTAAGAATTTAGCTCTACCACACAAGGCAATGGTATACAGTTGTGCAGGCTTCGGAGGTGCCCTTTGTACAGGTTAAGTAGAATGGTACTCTTTGGAGTTGTGGCCATGATGCCACAGTTCTTTTAGGTCTTAGAACTAAATTCCTTGGGTGGAGGGAACTACTCAGGGCAACTGACCTAGCATTGTCCACCTATGCTTGACATAAAAGTCACCAGGACACCTAGGAGACCAGCTTCAGGTAAGAAATAGGATTCAAAGCCTGAGTGCAGGAAATCTGGAGGTAAAGAATGATGGGAGGTCAGAAAGCGTAGGTATCAGATGAATATAGTGTATTTAAGCAAATTGGATATGAAGAGAAGTCATAGATATATTACAGTTTGTAGGGGAGGACTCCGTTTTAGTGGTGAGGAGATTTATGCATGTTTATGGGCTGAGGATGAAGCTAATAGAGAGAGGTAGAAGATACAAAAACAAGATGAGATAATTAAGAATTCCCTAGGAGAAGTGATAAGAGAAAGAGCTCAGAGAAGATAGATTGGGAAAAGATAAGGGGAAGAAAAAGATACAGATTAAGTAGGAGGTTTGAAAGAAAGAACAATGAGATTCTTGAAAATTTCATCTTCTGAAAGGTGCTGGAATTGTGATGGGAAAGACCACTTAAAGATAGAGTAGGATGAGGAACTAATTACTGGATGTGATAAATAAGTGAGAGAAATAACTCTCTGACAACTTCCAAGTTGGGGGTGTGGGTAGCTAGGTGAATGATAGTGCTGAGGTTAAAAACAAAGAACTAGTGTTTGCACTAACAGCGCATATACTAAAATTGGAATGATACAGAGAAGATCAGCATGGCCTCGTGCAAGGATGACACACCAATTCGTGAAGCATTCCATATTTTTATGGAATAGAATAGAAAACCCAGAGATGAAATCAGCCTCATATTACCATCTGATCTTCAATAAATGAAACAAAAATATACACTGAAGAAAAGAATCCTTATTTAATAAATGGTGCTGGGAGAACTTGTTATCCACATGCAAAGGACTGAAACTGGACCTGCACCTCTCACCAGGTACAAAAATTGACTCACGATAGATAAAAGATTTAAATCTAAGACATGAAACAATAAAAATTCTATTAAATAAGTAATAGAATAAATAATAAAATATTAAATAAATATTTAATAAATAAATATAAATAATAAATAAATTTATAAATAAATAAAATAATAAAAAATTCTAAATAAGTGTGGGACAAACACTTGAGGATATTTGGGGGGAGGGAGATTTTATGAAAAAGACCTCATTGGCAATTGCAGCAACAACTAAAATAAGTAAGTGGGACTTGATTGAGCTAAAAAGCTTCCACACAACTAAGGACACAACAATTAAAGTAAATAGACAACCTTCAGAATGGGAGAAGATATTTGCAGGTTACAAAATATGATAAAAGGCTAATAAAACAGAATCTACAGAGAAATCAAACTAATCATCAAGAAAAGAGCAAAAATTTATCATTGGGCAAGACATATGAACAGAACCTTTTCCCAAGAAGACAGATGAATGGCAAACAAATACATGAAAAAATGCTCATCATCTCTACTCATCAGAGAAATGAAAAAATGCTCATTATCCCTAATCATCAGAGAAATGAAAAAATGCTCATTATCCCTAATCATCAGAGATATACCACCTTGAGATACCACCTGACCACACTGGAATGGCCCACATTACAGGTCCCAAAGCTGCAATGCTGGCGAGCATATGGAGAGAAGGGAACACTTCTACACTGCTGGTGGGATTGCCAACTAATACAGCCTTTTTGGAAAGAAGTATGGAGAATATTCAAAGAACTAAAAGTTGACCTTCCATTTGATCCCACAGTCTCATTACTAGGCGTCTACACAGAAGAAAAACAATCATTTTATCATTAGGATGTTGGCACTAGAATGTTTATGGCAGCTCAATTCCCAATCGCTAAGCACCCATCAACATGTGAATGGTTTAATAAACTGTGGTGTATGTGTACCATGGAGTACTATTCAGCCATCAGGAAGATGGGGACTTCGCATTTTTTGTATTTACCTAGATGTATTTTGAGAACATTCTCCTAAGTATCACAAGAATGGGGAAGCAAGTATGCAATGTACTCAATACTAAAATGAAACCACTAGGTGAACAACTACACACCATTATGAAAGAAAAATACAACCACATTCCAGTGGGGGTTTAGGGTGAGGGAGGAGGTTTAGGGTGTTACCACCTAACGCTCAGAGCGGGGGAACTTGGCACACCTCCGGGTGAAGGGCTCAGCTCCGACTTGGACGTTAGCTAACAAACGCAAACAACGTAACCTCTTAGTACCCTTACATCAATCTGAAATTTAAAAAGAACAAAGGACTACAATGAGTGAGGATGAATTTAGTTTTGCTCACATTGAATCAACAATAATGGCCGCTGCCTATGCATCTTGGAATCTACAGGACCCAACTACGAAGATCAAACTCACTTTCTCCCAGGCCTCGTGCTGTGCGGAGGTGAGCAGAAGCCTTCCGCTTGGCTGGCTGGAGGACTCGTCTCTGGACTAGTAGGACACAGGCAAGACTCGAGAAATGGGTTTTCAGAATGAACATGTGGTGGAAGATTTATTTGACTGACTTGATTTACTTGAACTTAAAAAAAAAAAAAAGATGAAAACACTCCCTTGACTTGATGGTGGATACTTCTGAGAAGTTAATAACAGAGGAGAAAACTGGGTAAACTAAAAAGGATGACTGCTTTGGGGGGAGGAGGAGGAGGAATCCGGGAAAATATTGAGAAGGTCAGAAAGGAGGGAGGGTCTTTGAGGTTAGAAATTTGGGGAGGTGACATAGGCACAGTCAGAAGGAAAAAACAGAAGGGTCTGGGAATGGGGAGATGCCCAGGTCCAGGTGGTGGGTGGGGAGAGAACCGAGGGGCGAAAGAGGGTGAGAGGCAGCGTGGTCGGCGTTTGCGGTGGACCGAGGTGCTCAGGGCGGAGCAGCCCCGAGGAGGCCGGTCTGCCCGGGCGCCGGGGTCGCGACCCCTAACGCCTCATCCCCGTTGCCGCAAGAAGGAAACAGGCATGACACGGATTAGAAATACAAGCTTGCAAGAGGCGGGCTAACCTTAAGCGCAGGTAAGCCCGGAGCAACCTCCGCAGTGGCTATTTAAATAGACGGTACGCGACAGCTGAGGGGAGTATTAGACAATGACCGCGCGCTTAAGGGTTGCCCCGGGCTGGGCTCTCTCTCCCGGACTCCAGAGGATGGCTAAGCTTTAACACCCGCGGATGAGTTGCCCGAGGGTTCGCCCCCCAGCTGCAGATCATCTACTGGAGAGGCGGTCAGGCCCTCGGCGTCCTCTACACACCAGCACAGCCTAGCTGGCGGGGAGGCTGGTTCAGGCCCCAGGTTGCACCCGAGCATCCAGGGAAGCTTGTAGGAAAACCAAGCAGGAATCGTACTTAGCACTCAGGGGCCAGGCCCAAGAAAGACATGAAGAGGACCGACAGCGGGTCCTGTTGCGGCCGCCGCCGCCGATGCGACTCCGGCTGCTGCTGTGGCGCATCCCGCCAGGCTCACCGTGCGCCCTACTCGTCCCGGGACCGAGCGCGGGCCCCACAGTTCCCACCGCTGCCCCCGGGCCGAGAACAAAGGCGCCCAGAACCGGCCTGGAGCTGGGTGGTGGCGGCGGAGGAGGAGGGAGCAGCCTCGGTGTCCGCACCCTGGGTGAGGTAAGAGCACCGGCAGCTCCTGTCGCCCGAGCCCAGGAGGCTGCTGACCGGGCTGGGAGTGGCGATGCGCTGGGCAGTAGAACAGCGCCCAGGGCTGGGTCCCCGGGACTGTAGACCCGGACTCCTGCGAGGGGTTAGCCCCGAGTGACAATTACTGGAAGAAGGTTGGAGGCAAAGGGAGGTGAGGGGGCTGTGGCGGGAGTGGGCGGAGGACGACAGTGGCGAGTTGCCTAGAAATGAAGGGGTGTCCCTAGATGGTGCAGGCCTAAAGCCTGGTCTCACCCCAAGGTCTTTGCTTGCTGTGTAGACCTGTGCCGTGTGCGTGGAGGGGGGGCGGAAGGCTGAGCCTGCGGGGCTGAGCCGGCAGAGAGATGAAGGCAGGACTCAGAAGGCCGCCGCAGGATGAAACATTGGGAATAGTCCTGGAAGATTGACAGGGTCGGGAGAGGCGCGCTGTACTTCTGGACGTCTCTTCTTTTCTGGATGTTTATCTCAGATACACACAGGGTGGGTTAGTGGTAATTCCTCCCTCCCTGCAGAGCCGGAGCCTTGCCTGCTGGCTGGACCAGGCCGCGCAGCACAAGCTCCGCCAAAACTGTTTTTTCTTTGCTTTGGCCTGGATACGGGCACAGTTTTCTTCACGTAGCAGCAGCAAGACGAAAATCTGTCACACATAAAATTTTCTGGAGAAGACTCAAATGGTGCTTCAGACCTTTATGAAATAAGTGTGTCCTTACCAGAGTGTTTTTAGCCTTTTATTTCATGGAAAGGCGGGACTCGTGAGTCAAACCACAAGGGCACAGCGATTTCAAGCTGCCGTTAACCAAGCTGGGTCTTAAAAGTTACTCTATTTCTCTAGACTTCAGTTTTCTATGCATAAAACTGAAATTAGTATCAAATGAATACTAATTATAGAACTAAATAGTCATTGGATTTGTATTCGGTATTCAGGTTTGTGTTTGTGAAGTTCACAGAGAAGGTTTAGCTTAGTCACAGGCACTTAATTGAATTTTTTGGTAACACCGTCCACTGTTTATACCAGAAAAAAAGTCAAAGACACTCAGTTCACAGTGCCTAATCACATTTCTATTAAGAAATCTATAATAAATTACTGCTCTTAGGAAGGAATAAGGCAAGAAGTATTCATTATTTGATTTCTTTATACAGTGACATTTTGTCACTTTATAAAATTACTTTTTTCTATTGTTGAGGATTCATTGAGGGTACAAGATGTGTCACACACTGAGACCCCACCCCTTCCCTCCTTCTCTCTCTCTCTGCTCTCCCCTTTCCCCACCGTGTTGTTGTCATTAATTGTCCTCATATCAAAATTGAATGCATAGGATTTATGCTTCTCCATTCTTGTGATGCCTTACTAAGAATAATGTCTTTCCACTTCCATCCAGGTTAATACAAACGCTGTAAAGTCTCCTTTTTTTTAATGGCTGAATAGCACTCCATGGTGTACATATACCACAGCTTGTTAATTCATTCCTGGGTTGGTGGGCACAATTTACGCTGTTTCCACATTTTGGCGATTGTAAATTGAGCTCCAATAAACAGTTTAGTGCAAGTGTCCTTATGATAAAAGGGTTTTTTCCCTTCTGGATAGATGCCCAGTAATGGGAATGCAGGATCAAACAGGAGGTCTCGGTTGAGTTCTTTGAGGTTTCTCCATACTTCCTTCCAAAAAGGTTGTATTAGTTTGCAGTCCCATCAGCAGTGTAAAAGTGTTCCCTTCTCTCCACATCCATGCCAGCATCTGCAGTTGTTGTTTTTTTTCAGCATCTGCAGTTTTGAGATTTTGTGATGTGGGCCATTCTCTCTGGGGTTAGATGATATCTCAGGATGTGGTTTGATTTGCATTTCTCTAAATCTTAAGGATGATGAGCATTTTTTCATATGTTTGCTAACCATTTCTCTGTCTTCTTGAGAGAAGGTTCTGTTCATCTCTCTTCCCATTGATATATGGGATTGTTGGCTTTTTTCATGTGCATTAATTTGAATTCTTTATAGATCCTAGTTATTAAGCTTTTGTCTGATTCAAAATATGCAAATATCCTTTCCCATTGTGTAGGTTGTCTATTTGCTTTGGTGGTGTGTCCTAAGCTGTACAGAAGCTTTTCAGTTTAATTAAGTCCCATTTCTTTATTTTGGTTGTTATTGCAATTGCCACAGCAGTCTTCTTCATGAAGTCTTTCCCCAGGCCAATATCTCCCAGTATTTTTCCTATGCTTTCTTTGAGGATTTTTATCATTTCATGTCTTCAATTTAAGTCCTTTATCCATCTTGAATCAATTTTTTGTGAGTGGAGAAAGGTGAGAGTCCAGTTTCAGTCTTTTACATGTGGATATCCAGTTCTCCCAGCACCATTTATTGAATAGGGAGTTTTTCCTTCAAGGTATGTTCTTGTTTGGTTTATTGAAGATTAGGTGGTTGTAAGATGTTAGTTTCATTTCCTGGTTTTCTATTCAATTCCAAATGTCTATGTCTCTATTTTTGTGCCAGTACCATGCTGTTTTGACCACTATGGCTTTATAGGACAGCCTAAAATCTGGTATGGTGATGCCCCCAGCTTTATTTTTATTACTAAGAACTGCCTTAGCTGTACAGGTTTTTTTCTGGTTCCATACAAAACACAGAATCCTTTTTTCCAAGTCTTGAAAGTATGATGTTGGTATTTTAATAGGGATGGCATTGAATCAGTAGATTGCTTTGGGAAGTATAGACATTTTAACAATGTTGAATCTTCCCAGCCATAAGCATGGTATGTTCTTCCATTTGTCAATATCCTCTGCTATTTCCTTTGTTAGGATTTCATAATTTTCTTTATAGAGGTCCTTCACCTCTTTTGTTAGTTATATTCCTAGGTATTTTATTTTCTTTGAAACGATGGTGAAAGGAGTTGTGTCCTTAATTAGCCTCTCATCTTGACTGTTATTGGCATATACAAAGGCAACTGACTTGTGGACATTGATTTTATATCCTGAGACATCACTGTATTTTCTGATGACTTCCAGGAGTCTTATGGTTGAGTCTTTGGGGTTCTCTACATATAAGATCATGTCATCAGCTAAGAGGGAGAGTTTGACCTCCTCTGCTCCCATTTGGATTACCTTTATTTCCTTGTCTTGTCTAATTTTATTGGCTAGAACTTCCAGCACTATGTTGAATAGTAAAGGTAACAGAGGACAACCTTGTTTGGTTCCAGTTCTAAGTGAAAAAGCTTTCAGTTTAACTCCAGTAAGATATTAGCGGTGCATTTGTCATAGATAGCTTCGATCAGTTTAAGAAATATGTCACCTATGCCTATGCTCTTCAGTGTTCTAATTAGAAAAGGATACTGGATTTTATCAAATGCTTTTTCTGTATCTATTGAGAGGATCATATGGTCTTTGTTTTTGCTTCTGTTGATATGGTGAATAATATTTATGGACTTATGTATATTAAATCAGCCTTGCATCCCTGGGAAGAAACCTACTTGATCATGATGTATGATTTTTTTGATGATAAGCTGTAATCTATTGGCTAGGATTTTGTAGAGAATTTTTGCATCTATATTCATTAGTGAAATTGGTCTGATGTTCTCCTTTTTATTTGTGTCTTTTCTTGGTTTTGGTATCAGGGTGATGTTTGCTTCTTAGAACATGTTGGGGAAGATCCCTTCCTCCTCAATTTTTTGGAATAATTTCTGCAGTATGGGAATAAGCTCTTCTTTGAAGGTTTGATAGAATCCTGGTGTGAAGCCTCTGGGAGGCTTAGGTGGGTGGATTGCTTGAGCTCAGGAATTTGAGACCAGCAAGAGCAAAACCCCATCTCTATTAAAAATAGAAAAATTAGCCAGGCATTGTGGCAGGTGCTTGTAGTCCCAGCTACTTAGGAGGCTGAGGTAGGAGGATTGCTTGAGCCCAAGAGTTTGAGGTTGCTGTGAGCTATGATGATGCCACAGCACTCTAGCCAGGGGGACAATGTGAGACTCTGTCTCAAAAAAAAAAAAAAAAGCAAAATTTTAAATAGAACGCGATTCCTTATCATAGAAGTATGATTTTTCTCACTGTATTTAGTAACAAAAGTTTGTAAGATTAGAAATTGATTCTCTAAATTGTGATTAAATTGTAGAAATAGATACAAATGTTCATGGTTTTCTTTTTTTTATTAAATCATAAACACATAGATCATGTGTACATTAATGCATTTATGGGGTACAGTCGTTCATGATTTTCTTAAGTTATTCATCTGACAAACTGTATCTACATTTGAATTGAAAATATTTTTAAACATTTTAGGAATTCTCAAAACCATTTTAGGAACTTCACTGAAATTAGTGCTACTCTGATCTTCATTTAAAAAATCTGTCCTCCAGTGCTCACTTTGGCAGTACATATACTAACATAGGATATAGAAATTAGCATGGCTCCCGCACAATGATGACACACAAATTTGTGAAGCATTCTGTATTTTTTAGACCTTTCATTTGATCTCACAATCCTATTACTAGGTATCAACCCAGAAGAAAAATATCATTTTATCATAAGGACACTTGCAGAAGAATGTTTATAGCAGCTCAACTCACAATTGCAAAGATGTGGAAACAAACCCAGTGCCCATCACCCTGTGAACGGATTAATAAACTGTGGTGTGTGTATGTATATATAGTGTTCAGCCATAAAGAAACATGGAGACATTACATCTTTTTTATTTACCTGGATGGATTTGGAGAACATTCTCCTAAATATAGTTCCTCAAGAATGGAAAAATAAGCAGCCCATGTACTCAAAACTGTGTTGAAAGTAGTAAATCAACAACTTCAGGCCCACACAAGAGAAAAATACAATTAAATTCAAGAAGGGGGAGGCGGGAGGGAGGAAAGGGTTTAGTACATTCCCACCTAATAAGTACAATGCAAGGGTATATGGACACACCCTAGGTGAAGGTGTAAACTGCAATTTGGACTTTACCTTACAAATGCAAACAACATAACCTAACCACATGTGCCCTTGTATTAATCTAAAGTTAAAAAAATAAATTATTGGTAAAATAAAAAACAAAAAATCAATTATCCAGGAATGTATAGCATACTTTTAGAAACACAACTACATTAAAAATATGGCTACGTTAGCTAGAGCAGTTCTCAGTCTTCCTAATAGCAGGATGTATTTTCATTGTTACAAAAGGATCAAGATCCACAGATTGAGAACCGCTGAACTAGAGGCTAAATGAGTCTATAGTGTTAGAGGCTTGTACTTGGGAAGTGGTATTTTTGGTATAATTTCTAATTCCCAATCAACTAAAAAAAAAAAAAAAAAGAAAGCATCTCAGCACATTATCCAAATTCAATTTAATTTATCACTTCTCAGCCTTTTGGCTAAGATCAAGTGTAGTATCCAAATTCAATTTAATGTAGTGTTATTTATTGAGCCGTGATAGTGGGGCCAGTCCAAAACTGGTTACAAAACTACCCTCTGGTAGCTCAGACTCTACAGTTCCAAACTATGCTCATGTGACTACAATATTGAGTAAGATAAACTATGAGAATAAAAAATAAATAAATAAAAGAATGTCTCCATGAAAGCAGAGTGACTATGTCCTAAGAAGTTATACAAGTGGCATTAATTTGGAAAATATGTCAAAATCTGGTCTTTAACCTGTTGAGTCTGTTTCTTAAACTGACAAATCCACAGAATACTGTATAAACCCAGAATTATAAATTACTCATTCACAATGAAAATTTTAACATCTTAGGAGACTAGACACTTGTTGGTTATTCCAGCGAGGTCTGTCTTGCCACAGACTTGCCACATTTAGGACACAAATTACAACCAATTTGGGAAACTTGAATTTAATCAGTAGATCTAAATTTTAAAAAATTTATTGATTCTAAGTATCAAGAGATACAAATGAATTCCTTTCTCCCTGGCCAATAAGTATCCTTTGATGATCCACCTCCTTTTCTTATGCACATTTTTTTCTATTTCTAATCTGCTAATATTTTTAATCAGGTTATGGTCTGTTTGGTTTGGGGGTCCTTGTGTCTCTTTCAAGTGTCTGCACATTTCTCCCCTGAATCAGTTGGTCTTCATTGTAAAGTTTATATTTCAAATGGCCAGCTTATTTTCCTTTAGTAAAATTCATGATAGGAAAAGTGAAGTTGGCCTTGGAGACCTTATTACAACCCATATATGCTGTGATATGGACCAGGTCATAGCACCTGTATATGGTGCTAAGATGATTGATTAGAGAGGACTTCATCCAGAAAGTGAATTTTTGTCTGGATTGACAACATAACAAAGCTAAGTTGAGTGGGAAGGAAATTTTAGCTGAGGGACAAGCAGATTTTCTCTGAGCATTTAATTCAAGTATATAACTATTTAAAAAACAGAAATTAGGTTAAGTGTCAGATGATACCATCTGCCTAGCAGGTGGCACATTCTGTTTAGGTGGATATCCTGGAACCTGCAGAAAACAGTCAGTGGAGAAGTTTAGTAAGTTTCTAACAATAAACTTGAACTGCTATAGGTGCCTTGTGTCTACCTAGCCATCTCTTTGTTGTTGTTTTACAGGTTCATGAGATGTAATTGGTATATAATAAACTGGGTAAATTTAAAGTGTATAATTTGAAAACTTTTAACACACACTTGCATGCATGCATAGGGTGCCAAAAATGTATTTTAAGACAGGAAAATTTGGTGTTAAGATAGTGATACTCAAATCACATCTGGCTTCTGCAATTGCAAGAGATCCAAGATACAATATATGAGATAACAAAGATCATCAGTATATATTGAGTATTATAACTTTAATACAGTTTTTCCTTTCTTAAAATGTGTATACATTTTTTGGCACCCTCTGTGTATATCACCATAATCAAGATGATGAATTTATCCATCATCCCCCCCAAATTTCCCTCTGCCCTTTTAGAATTCTCCCTTCCTGCCCCACTAATCTGTAGACAACCACTGGTCATCTTTGTCACTATCTGATAGTGTGCATCTTCTAGAACTTCATATTGTTGGAATCGAATGTACTCTGTCTGCCTCTTTCCCTCAGCATAATTACTTTGAAATTTGTTGTGCTATTGTGAATATCAATAGTTTATTTTCTTTTGGTCCTGAGTAGTAGTTGGATGTACTGGATGTGGCAGGCTTTATGCATTCACCAATTGTTGAGTAGTTTTCAGTTTTAGGGCTATTCAAAATAAGGTGGCTATGAACATTTGTGAGCATATCTTTGTACATATGCTTTCATTTCTCTTGGGTAAATTTCCAGGAGTATAACTTTGGGCATACTTTTTAAGAAAGTGCCAAATTGTTTTCTAAGGGGGTTTTACCTTTTATGTTCCCATTAGCAATGTATGAAGGTTTTCATTTCTCCATATCCTTTCCAATTCTCATTACTATCTTTTTGTTAGTTTTTTATTTTTTTTACAGTTTCTTATAACTTTTATTTATTTATTTTTGTTGTTGCAGTTTTGGCCAGGACTGGACTTGAGCCCTACTCTTTGAACCACAGGTGCCGCCCATTATTGTCTTTTTTTAATGTAGTCATTCTAGTGAGTGTGAAATAGCGTCTTTTATTGGCTTTGATTTACATTTCCCTAATGACTAATGATGAACATTTTTTTCTTATGCTTGATTATTGTCCAAATATTTTTGGTGAAGTGTCTGTTGCCCATTTTTTATTGAGTTGTTTGCTTTCTTTATTGTTACATTTAGGGCACTTTATATATTCTAAATACAAGTTTTTATTACGTATGTACTTTGCAAATATTTTCTCCTAATCTGTAGATAGTCTTTTCATTTTAGCAATAGTGTCTTTTGAAGACCATAAATTTAAAATTTCACTGCAGTGAATACACATGATCAAATTTTTCTTTTATGGGCTTTGTTTTGATGTCACATCTAAGAAATCACGGCTTAATCCAAGATTGCAGAAATATTCTATTTTTTCTAGAAGTTTTATAGTTTTACATTTTTAGGCCATTGAATTAACTTTTGCGCATTGTACAAATTATTGATCAAGATTTGTTTATTTATTTGCACATACATGTCTAGTTATTCCAAAACTGTTTGTTGAGGACACTTTCCTTTTTCTGTTTAATTGCCTTGGCACCTTTGCTGAAATTGAATGACCATATATATATTTCGTGTCTACATCTGTATGTTCTATTCTGTGCCATTGATTTGGCATACTGACTTGTGGATTTATAAGTCTTGAAACCATGTAGTCAAGTCCTCTAACTTTGTCCTTATTTAAAATTGTTTTCATTGTGCCAGGTTCTTTGTGTTCACACATACATTTTAGAGTTCACTTGTAAATGTAGACAAAAAGCCTGCTGGGGATTTGAGTAGAGTTGCGCTGAGTATGCAGATCAATTTGTAGAGAATTGATAGCTTAAAAATATTGGGTGTTCTGATTCATCAACATGGCATGTCATCCCATTTATTTAGGTTATATGATTCTCAACTGGGGATAATTGTTCATCATAAGGAACATTTGACAGTATCTAGACACATTTTTTATTACAATAATTGCGGTTCAGGTTGAGAGTGATATTAGCGTATAGTAGCTAAAGGTCAGAGATACTTATAAACATTCTACAATGCACAGAACAATTCCCATGACAAAGAATTATCCCACTCAAACGTCAATAGTGTTAGGGTTGAGAAAGTCTCATTTAGCTCTTTTTAAATTTCTCTTAGGACAATTTTATGTTTTTGGTGAAAATCTTGCGCATTTTGTAACATACTTTCCCCTAAATTCTTCATATTTCAAATAGTTTTGTCTTTAAAATTTCAATTCTGATTATTCATTGCTAGTTTATATTGATTTGTATATTTAATCATGTACCTTATAGCCTTCCTACATTGAATAGTTCTAGTAGTTTTTTCCCTAGTTTCCACAGAATTTTCTACATGATAATTATGTCATTTACAAAGCACACATGCACAATTTTATTTCTTTCTTGCCAATCTGTGTGTCCTATTAATTTTTCTTGCTTTATTGCTTTGGCTAGAACCTCTAGTACAATAAGAAATAGAAACTATGAGGACAAACTGCTTTGTTCTCAATCCTAGGAGTAAAGCATTCAGTTTTTCACCATTAAGTTTGATTTTACCTGTAGATGTTTCATAGATATCTTTTATTAGGTTGAGGAAATTTTCATTTCTTAATTTTCCAACACTTGTCATTAGAAATGGATGTTTAATTTTGCATCCATCGAGAATGTGTATGCTGGTTTTCTTTTTCTTCTATTAATATGTTGAATTACATTGATTGATTTAAGAATGTTAAAATTGTTTTAATAAGTTTTAAGGAAAAATCCCACTTAGTCATGGCATACTCTTTTTTATTATTGAGGATTAGATTGCTATAATTTTGTCATGACTTTTTGCATCTGTGTTCATGAGGGGTATTAATTTGTACTCTGCACTTGTAATGTCTTTGTTTTGATTTAGTATGAGGGTAATGGTGGCCTCACAAAATGAATTTGAAAGTATTTCCTCCTCTTAAATTTTTAAAAATAGTTTATATAGAATTGGCATTATTTCATTCTTAGGTATCCTTAAATGTTACTAGTAATGGCTTTTATTTAATTTTACTTTATTTTTTGAGACAGGGACTTCTGCCTAAGCTAGAGAGCAATGGCTTCATCATAGCTTCCTGCAACCTGAAACTCCTGAGCTCAAGCCATTCTCACACCTCAGCCTCCTAAAAAGCTGGGACTACAGGTGTGCACCACCATGCATGGATGGTTTGTCTAACCCTGAATATTGATCTGACAGAATTCCAGACCAACCTGGTACTATCCTCACATCCACTTCCCTTTGGCCACTTGAAAAAAATGTGCTGTCTGCCATTGTTGAGTGGTATGTTGTATAAAGATCAGTCAGATCAACTTGGTTCATTCAAGTTTTCCACATCCTTATTGATTTTGTGTATACTTGGGTTTTTTTAATCAATTATTGAGAAAGGGGCATTGAAATAAATATGGATTTTGGATTTTTTATTTCTCTTTGCTTCATGTATTCAGCAGCACTGTTACTAGGGACATAAATATTAGAATTCTTGTAACCCCTTGATAAATTTGCTTTTTATTTTTACAAAATTCTTTCTCTATCCTTAGTACAATTCTTTTCTTTGACTTCTATTTTGTCTAATATTAATATAGCCACTCCACCTGTCTTTTGGTTAGTATTAGCATGGTGCTTTGGGGATCCCTAGACTATTCCCAGGGTCAGTGATTCCAGAAGCACTCACAGGGCTCAGTATATAGTCATCCTCATAGGTTGGCTTATTAAAGTGAAAGCATGCAGCAAAAGAAAAAGGAAATAGGGTGAAGTATGGAGAAAACAGGTATAAGCTTCCAAAAATTTTTTCTTAGTAGGGTCACACAAGATGCACTTAGTTCCCAGTAACAAACTATGATAAACATATGTGAAATGTTGCCAACCAAGGTGACATTGGGGTTTTTTAGGGAGCTAGTCATGTGGGCATCCTCTGCCTACCACCATATAGGCAGTCTTTGGGTTATGAACAAAATGGGTTCTGTAGGTTTGTTCTTAAGTTGAACTTGCATGTAATTTGGAACAGGTTTGTTTACCTATTAGCTGTAATAGCCTCCATTCATAAGTGCAAGTTGTATGTAAGTCTGATGTTCATGAGTCAGGGTCTGCTGTATATCTGCATGATGGCTCACCTGTAATCCCAGCACTTTGGGAGGCTGAGGCTTGAGCTCATGGGTTCGAGACCAGCCTGAGCAAAAATCGAGACCCCCTGTCTCTACAAAAAATAGAAAAACTGAGGCAAGAGGATCGCTTGAGCCAAAGGGTTGGAGATTGCTGTGAGCTATGAGGTCATGGCATTCTACTCAGGGCAACAGCTTGAGAGTTTGTCTCAAAGAAAAAAAATTCTAAACTTAAAGAAGGAAAACTGATATTCGGCATACACCACATTATTTGCACACACCGTTTAGGTGTAGTGAGCCACTCTTACCTGTCAGGGTGGTAGAAACCCTTCCAGAATGCATGTTCCCAGGTGCCAGCCAAGGCCAGCCTTGTGAGCAGACTTTTCAAAGGATAGCAGTCAGGCCTGCTATCTGCACTCATTTCTACACAGATACTCTTTTCTACTTTTTTACTTTATTCTATTTATGTTTTTATAATTTATTTAATTTTAATTATTTTTTGGAGACAGAGTCCCATTCTGTCACCCTGGATAGAGTGGTGTGGCATCATAGCTCACAGCAACCTCAAACTCTTGGGGTCAAGCAAGCCTCTTGCCTCAGCCTCCCAAATACCTGGGACTTCAGGCACCTGCCACAATGTCCCTCTAGTTTTTCTGCTTTTTTTTTTTCTTTTGTAGAGACGGGGTCTCACTCCTGCTCAGGGTGGTCTTGAACTCCTGAGCTCAGGCAATCCACCTGCCTTGGGTTCCCAGAGTGCTAGGATTATGGTGCAAGCCACTGAGCCTGGCCTGTTTGTATAGTATTTTAAATGAATTTCTTGGAAGTAGTATACGTTTGGGTCTTGCTTTTATATTTTCTGAAATTGAACTGGAACATTTACATCCTTTGCATATGATGTGATTATTGGTATGTTTGCGCCTAAGTCTTCATATTGCTATTTATCATCTTTTTTCCCCTTGTGCTCTTTGTTCCTTTTCCCTCTTTTAGTTTTTTTTTGCATTAATTGAATGTTTTATGATTCCTTTTTTTAAATGTTTTATGATTCTATGTTATCTCTTTTGATGATTTTTTAGTTCTAATTCTTTGTATGTGTATGTGGTTGCTTTACTTTATAATACGTACTTCTAACTTATCACAGTCTACCTTCAAGTTATGATATACTAACTACTCCATGTATAGTAAGAACCTTACAATAGTATATTTTTATTTCCCCCTCCCAGCCTTTGTGCTGTCATACATTTTTCTTCTACATCTGCAACATATCACTATTATTTTTTCTTTAAACACTCAATTATCTTTTAAACAGTTTTAAAATTGTGGCAAAATATGCGTAATATAAAATTTACTGTTTTGGCCGGGGACCTGTCATCCATTGGCCCCAGGACCCAGTGCTGGAGTTACTTCTGGGAGTCTCAGGGACTGCATCTCAGACTGTCTGCTGCCCTTAGGCTCACCACTCACTTTTTGGGATTCCTTGGCCTTGCCACCTCCCTTTGCTTTTCTTTCCTCACAAATCTGAATTTTATTCCTTTTCTTGCTTAAAGCCAATAAAAGGGCACAAGGGAACTTACCTGCAGCCCCAGGAGTGGAACAGAGTGCAGCCTCTGCTTCTCCTTGAGACGTCTTAGCTATGGGCACTGCTGGTTGCTGCCCATCATGAGACTCCAACTCAACTGCCTCCAAAGAGGCCAGCACCTAGTCCTCATCAAGTTCAACTAGCCAAGGATGTGTTTTATCAGAGGGCAAAATGATGCCAAATACTGTTATTGTTGGTGGGACTGATGTTAAGATGGATAAATCCAAAATTAGAAGTTTCTTTACTAGTTGTTGTTCAGTAGAAGTAAAGATCAAATTATTATAGATCAAACTGATGTGTCAAAAAGCTATGAATTTCATAGTACCCAAAGACGGGTAAGATCACTCTGCGTTC
>CAUYPK010004155.1:0-12564 GCA_963574355.1 Loris lydekkerianus | reverse complement strand
CCCAGACAATGCCCAAAGTTCTCCACACTTTTGCTCAAGCTCTCCCCAATGCAGCTCAACTGAGCGCCAAGTCCAAGAACACCAAAAAAGTTCACAGGTAAGGCCTTTCCGGTTTGTAGTCTCACTGCTGCTTGTACTCACGGTTGCCGGTGTGCTTAGGTTGATCGAACACACGCCAGTTTTCCACTGTTTTTGTCCTCCTCCTGGGGTCCAGAAGTCCCTTGCTGGCTCCCTGTATCCTCAAAAGGATTTTCATAGGCAGATCCCACCGGCCGGAGATGTCTGGAGTCTTGTCTCCCCAGATTCGCCAAGCCCAGTTACAGGGAAGCTGTTACTCAGCCGCCATCTTTAATCCACCGACATTTTGAATTTTTGATGTCACAGTTTACGTCTTTTTATATTGCATATCCATGAACATGAACAAATTATGGTTGCCATTTTTATTCTTACAATAGTTTTAGCTTTTAATCTTCATACTAAAGATATAAGTGATTTGCATGTCACCAAAATTGGGGTATTCTAGCTGTGAAGCTAATTTTGAGAGAAAGAGTATGCATACAGGCTTTAAAAATGAAAAGATAGTAGTCCAGAGGTTTTCAAGTAATGTCTAATATGCTAGATATAGAGATTATAGGAACTAGTTTTATCTTTCATTATCTTACATAGTAGTGTTATTCAAACCATCAATTATAGGAATGTTCTGATGTCAAGTTCATAATATTTTCTATACAAGTAGTAGTAGGCAGAAAGGCCACTATCCCTTTCAAGATTAAGGGTTTTTGAATATGGAGTATCTTAGTCTGTTTTGTTCTTCTGTAACAGAATACCTGAGATTTGGCAATTTAAAATGAACACAAATTATTGGCTTACATTTCTAGAAGCTGGAAGTCTAATATCAAGGTGCCAGCATTGGTCAAGGGCCTATTACTGTGTTATCACATGGCAGAAAGCATATGAGAGCAAGGCCACAAGACAGTAGATCCACTCCTGTGAGCCCTTTTTATAAGGTAGCATTAATGCATTCATGAAGATGGAGCCCTCATGACCTACCCACATCCCATTAGGTCCCACCTTCTGACACAATTGCATTGAGAATTAAGTTTCCAACACATGAATTCTGAGGAAAATATTAAAAAATAGAATGGGAAAAACTAATCAATTAAATTAAAGTACATAGCAACTAATAATAATAATAATAATACAGAAATCCTGAAATAACTAACCATTGAAATACTATGTTTTAAAATTCAGTGCTACAATTTCAAGGTCCAGTTCCATTAACTAGCATACTGAGAAAAAAATGCTATGTATGTCCTTACAGAGAATAGGCAGTTGAATGGTGTTTAAAAAAAAATAGTAATAAATATACAATAGCAATTTGCTAAGCCAATATGTCATAACTTTGATTATGCAAAAAGTGAAGTGGAGTGTAGTGAATTTGAGGTCAACTTTTCAAACAAGTCATCAGGGGGGAAATAAGAAAATTGCCAAAGAGCTAAATATACATGAAGCTGCTATTGAAGTTTAATGGAAAAATGGGGCTCTTGTCAGCTAGCTGAGTACTTAATAATGTTAACACCACTACAAACAAGTTGTGGTTTATCGCTTCAATTTCCTATGTACTGGCAAGAGAATTAACAAGACTGACATATTAAGATCTTAGATTTCAGTCAAATTAGGTGACTAAGAGGATGATGAAAAAATGCATGTTCTC
This sequence comes from Loris lydekkerianus, assembly GCA_963574355.1. NCBI lineage: Eukaryota > Metazoa > Chordata > Mammalia > Primates > Lorisidae > Loris > Loris lydekkerianus. The sequence continues at coordinate 10,850 of CAUYPK010004155.1, read as the reverse complement.
AAAGGGAACACAACTATCACGAACTTGTTACATTCTGCATCAGATCTTTGGATGAGCTGCTGATTTAACAATTATACTGAAAAGGAAACCCCTTAATCAATCTATTTTGTATGAGAGCTATTATGTTTTAAGTGATTTATAGGAGTAATATGCAGAAATAGGAAGCACAGGTACATCTTTGAATATTTGTATATGAATTCAGAAAGATAAATAAAATACAATGCCTTTGTGAGTTAACTCTGATTCATTTAGAATGTAAGGTGCTACTGAAATAGGGTTTGTTTAGGTGAACACACTTCCCTCATCTTTAAGGAGGATCTCCAAGCAATTAAATGGCTCCTCTGAATTTCTTGGGCAAATAGAAATTTCCTCCTTCAAGCTCTTTCTCAGCACCAGTATGGATGATGTGACCCAATGATAATTGTCATCTCATTTACTGTCCTTATCTACCTTTTCTGGTTCATAAACCAACAGAGAAAAGTGATTGGCCCATTACAAAATAGTGTATACATATGGCCTCTATATCAAAAAGGGTAAAACAAGAGGTAAAAATAGTAGATCACTCAATAAAGGTTTGAAGATTTTGCTGAGTAAGTATAGCAGTGACTTCACTTTTTTCAGTGAAAAAATATCCTTGCTATATACTGAAATTGAGTAACTATAACCTAATAATAGTCCATGAAAAAAAGTGTCATTTTCCAAATATTACCGTATATACTTGAGTATAAGCCAAGTTTTTTTGGCACAAAATTTGTGCCGAGTTCGGGTTTTTCGGCACAAATTTTATGCTGAAAAAACTCGGCTTATCCTCGAGTATATACGGTAAGTTTCCCTGTAGAATATGAAAGGCCTCTTTTAATTTGCAAGTCAATATTTTCTCCAGGATATTTACCTGGTTTTATTCTTCTATTGGAGTAGAATTTATAGATTCATTGAATCATGGGTTGTTAGACCTTAATGTCCAGTGGTTTAAACATTTTAACAAATAATTCTTTTCAAAATTAAATCTTATGTGAAAGCCCATTATATCTATGGATGAAAGTGGAGCTGCTTCGGTAAAAGTGGGAAAGGGAGCTGGATCCAACAGCTACCTCCCCAACTCTGCAGCAGCTACTCCTACTAAGGCACATTAGAGGAGCCCTGGAATAACAGGTATGGTTAGAAAACGCATGCACTTCACAGATTATGAAACTAGGGTTCACAGGTAGTGAAATCACCTGGCCAAAGTCAACCAATAAGGCAGATGTAGCATTTAGCATTAGAACCCAGGTTTCTGAAGCTGGGCTGAAGTCAAGATGTTAATAGTCACCTGCTTGATGGTAAAAGGTGGCTTAGCTCTTAGACCTCTCAAATTATCACTCTGTGTCAGAGGGGAGGGAGGGGGGAGGATGGACAGAGGGAGGGTGATTGGTGGGATTACACCTGCGGTGCATCTTACAAGGGTATATGTGAAACTTAGTAAATGTAGAATGTAAATGTCTTAACACAATACCTAAGAAAATGCCAGGAAGGCTATGTTAACCAGTGTGATGAAAATGTGTCAAACGGTCTATAAAACCAGTGTATGGTGCTCCATGATCGCATTATTGTACACAGGTATGATCTAAAAAAAAATTAAAAAAAAAACTAACAAAAAGGAGAAAGTTGGATTAATTTTCCTCTCATAAATAGATGTCATAAGAGTAAAAGGCAAAACAGCTTTTGTCTAGTTCTTGATAGCTCTCAATTCCATGGAGGAAAGGAAGAGGTTAGGCACAGTCATTAGGAAGGCTTCTTACAGGAGCTTAGGAAATTATAGAACCATTGATTAGAATACATCAAGTACAAAAGGGAAATTTAATAATAGAAAAGTAGTTACACACCTAAGTCCTAAAAGGCAGTATTCCATCTATCCTGAGAGGTAATCACTCCTGTCATTACTAAGCTCTACCATCACTCAGTCTAGCATGCTAGACGGCTTCATGCTCAATCCCATCACAAATGGATCTTGCTTTAGGACCCTGGACTCTTAAAGCTTAGCTGGGGTTCAGGTGGAGGAGAGAAATAGCCACCCTGGCAGTTTCTTACTGACCTTTAGGTATTGGTTATTGGCCTACTTAATTGAAATAAATGATTTTTTTTCATTAGTGTTTTATGGAGCCATTTAAAATTATAATCTTTCCTGTCCAAGTATTAATTTAATATAATCCACTATGATTACTGCTAATTGGATTTAATTTAGACTGAAATGTTTGAGCTCATATAATGGATAGGGCTCCATTGCTCTGTGTGTGTGCGTGTATGTGTGTGTTCAAATTTCAGGAGGTTGATTTTTCTTGCTATTGACTACTGCAATTGTATATTACTAAACCCTAGGCTAGCAAAACAGCCAGAATGTTATTTTACTTCAAAAATAGTTTGTCCTTGTTTTAAGTTATAGTTAAAGAACATATAGCATACTAAAATTCTATTGTAGGAGGGAACAAAATAGAGTCATACTATTTTATTTTATCCTTCCCCCCATTCCCTCCTCTCAGGACATGCTGCAACTTTTGCCATAAAATATATTTTTGTATGTATACACATATTTATAAAGTTCTTGAGGTTTGGTTACCTGTCTCTCATGTGGATGCTCAAGAACCCTCTTTAGTAGGCAAATGGTAAATGGCATAAGCATGTAATTCAGGGAATAATCTTGGATAAAAAGTCTTGGGCTCTAAACTAAGGATAAAATGTTCCTGATTGAGAAAGTAGTGTATAATGAAATACTGAATGCCGCTGTTAGGTGAGAGCCCATTTCTGGCACCTAATAAGGGTGTTTGTTTTCTGCTTTCTTCATGTCCCTGGTGGATTTTGCTTGTGTCTTGCTGCCTCTCTTCTATATTATAGCCATAAAATGAGTTTTTCCATAATCAGGTGACTAAAAGATTTTGATGCTTTTCCAAACACGTATTTTTAAAGCCATTTATGCAGTGACACTGTGTCTTCAGAGCTCAGTGTCTCACCAGGAGCCTGGCACTCACAGAGCACTAATGCACTGGCCTGGTTCCCTTTCTAACAGGAGGAAATGGTTAAAAGCCTGCTCCCACTTCAGGCTCACATTGAGTCTAAAACCTGACTGGCCCAGAGAAGCCTTATTTAGTGATTAAGACTTCAAATGGATTACCCTCGACTCAGATGCTATGGATGGATTTGGTTATCACAGTGTGCAGATTTAAGCCTTGCTATTGCAAACTACAGAGATGAATTATCAGAACTGCTCCCTGTGAAATTGGAAGTATTATATACCAACTAAACATGCACATGAAACTAAGAAAGGGCAGGAGAAGCAAATCCTGTTCCACACACAATGGGTATAATGCCCCTTATTTTGCCTTCTTTCAAGTCTTCCCTGGTATTCTAGGAGTTAGAATTTATAACCTCGGGAATCTATTTAAATGAGTTTCAGAATATTAAAGGATTGAAAGATATAGACTTAGGGTGAAATTTACTTGGAAACAGGGAAATTTGCCATTACTTTATTCATTGTGATTTTGGTCCACCTTGAAACATTGTCTCATCAGGACAAGCAAGATGCTGATGTTACAACTGAGTAGGTGACCTTGAAAACCCAGAAGGGAAAACTTGATGTTGGTGCTGCCCCTTTCATTCTTCATAGGTTGAGCCCCCTTAGGAAGTATCGCCCTTGGGACAAGATGTTGATCATAACCAGACTTTCTACTTTACTGTGGCATTTTAACTTTGTGTTGAAGGATAGGCAGGAAACACTAAGGCGGACACTATTTTTGTCAAGAGGGATGAGTAATTCCTATTTACTATCAAGAGAAAGAAACAAGTCCAATTTTCATTTCCTTATGTGAGGTGGAATATATAACAAATCTAAATACTATTAAAGAATCTATGGGCTCATCTGTTTAGTCTCAAGCCAAGGGTAAGATAAGGTTCAGCATGAAGGACAAAGAAAAATATATCCTTGGGAATTTATATAATTTAGTAAAGCAGGTCCTAAATGAAATAAATGTGGGGACGTGTGCTGAGAATCTTAATAGGAAAGAGAAAGTGGTAGCATGAATAAGCAGTTTCCTTTAGGGGTCCACATGTAAATCCAATCCAGGGTATGAGCCAAGGATTCGCAACTCTCCTTTAATTGAGGTGCTCTTTTATTTATTTCAACACTCTCCCCATTCATCTGAATAAAAGCAGTAAATGATATATATTTATCATATTTGAGACTAAAGTGAATATATATATATATATATATATATATATATATATATATATATATATAAAATATGTATATGGAATAAAATTTCACAATGTTCCTTGAGATCACTGGCGGCACTCTGAGGTGTCATAAAACCAATATTGGGAAACTGAACTAGCTCTTCCGTTAAATTTGGTTTAAAGGGTTGGTAACTTTCAAATTTGTAATAAGTATGTTTAGAAATCATGAGGACAAACTTCCTTTGGGTTTTTACCAATTTCACCTTTTACCACAGCTCTCCCAACACTGTGGCCATCTGTTTTGAGGTAAGGACTGATAAGTTCCATAGGAAACTTCAGATTCTTATCTATTCTTTCTGGTGCAAGAGACGTCTCAGCTTCTGAGGAATTTTGGCGTTCAGACCTTTAAATAATAGCATCCATATTAGAATACACATTTGGTGATCTGATGCATTGGAATGGACAAAGCAAGAAGCTATATAGGATTAGTTGATTGTTAGTACAGAACAGCCAGTAACCCACCATTTGATTTTTTGAAGAGTGAAAATAGTGGAAGATGTTATTGTCTTTTCTTTATTATTAGCATCATTATCACTATTATTATTATTGTCATCTTTATAAAATAATGCAATTAGAGAAATTCTAATAAATGATATGAAAGTAAAAGTTTCCCTCCCCTTCTCTCCAGTCCATTTCCTAGAAAAGGTACTTGTAACTATTTTAATCATTCTGGAAGATCATACTCCTAAACAATCTGGTGCTCTTTCTTGATTTGTCAGTTTTAGATAATACATCTTGACTATATTTTCTGTTGCTATGGCAGATGAACAATTTAGCAAACTACATTGTCTTCCACATCTCTTTTCCCCTCAACTTCTTGATTTTGTTAGTTATATTAATACTATTTTAAAAACCTCCAATGTTTTCATTTTCAAATTTGGACAATATATATCTCAATGTATTTCTTATTTTATCAAATTATGGTGCTATATTTACTCCCCCTGCCTTGTAAACAAAGGAAACTAACACATATACATCTCCTTCCTCCCCCTCGCCTCCTGACTGTTGTCTCCTGTGTCATTACTCTGATGTTGGCAGTATTTATAACATTTGCAACTTATTCTACAACTACTAACTTGAACCATATGAAATTATCTTTTTAAGGTCAAAAATAGTCAAATAGCATTTTTGTGTTATTCATTCTAATACAATTATGTTTTTTGTGCTTCTCTATAGCTAGGTTCTAAAAGTTAAAAACAAACAGACATTCACAATATTAAATATATGTATGCTTTTAAGACAAAACAAAGTAGTATCATATAAGCTATGTTTTTATAATAAATATCACTTAATGACTCCAAGATATAAATCCACAGGCTCAACTTCTCCCATGAAGTACTGACTGATATCTAACTACTTACTTGGTACTGTGCATGTAAACATGCCATCCCAAACTTCACTTGTACAAAACAACTCTTAATTTACACCCCACAAATACATAGCTCTGTCTATTTTGAATAAATAATACCACTATTAATCAGTTTCTTAAGGCCCAGGCCTGGGAATCATCTCAGATTCCTACCTGTCTTTTACCCCCTTACTCTACCTTCACGTAACACCTCCTATTGGCTATTCCTCCAAAATATATACTTTTTATTTATTTTTTTAGACAGTCTCACTCTATTATCATGGGTAGACTGCATGGCATCATAGCTCACAGCAACCTCAAACTCTTGGGCTTAAGCTATCCTCTTGCCTTAGCCTTCCAAGTAGCTGGGACTATATACTGGGGTGATTTTTCTATTTTTAGTAGAAGCAGGGTCTTTCTCTTGCTCAGGCTGGTCTTGAACTCCTGATCTCAAGGAATCCACCTGCTTCAGCCTCCCAGAGTGCTGTGATTACAGGTGTGAGCCATTGCGCCCAGCCTATAGATCCTGAATTGAGCAATTCTCAATCTCTCTAATACTATCACTCTCATTCAAGCATATCATCATTTTCTGAATCATACCTTAGAGAACATCTAACTGTTCTTCCAGTTTTTATTCTTGCTTTCATACCTACAACTCATTCTCTAGGGAGTAGGCAGAGTGATATGAAAACAGAAATTAGATCATTTTGCCTCTCCTATTTAAAATCCTCCAAAGATTCTGTTGTATTTAGAATGAAAGGAGAAAACTTTTTGTATAGATTAAAAGACTCTGATCACTTTAGCCTCCAACAGACTGCTGATCATATTTCCTATCATTCATGTCCCTCATTCATAGTCTTGCAGCTACAGTGACCTTGCTGTTCCTGCCATACCTCATAATGCATTAGGACTTATAATGTATTATTTCCTCTGCCTGTAATTACTCTGCTTCCAGATCTTTCCATGGTCACTCTTTGCTTTCATTCAGGTCTCAGTTCAAACATCATCTTCCCTGATTACCCAATCTTAAATAAATAGGACACACTGCCCTGCCAGTAGTCATTCAACCCCTAGTCTACTCTCTACCCAGTTTTATTTTCTTTATAATACTTAGAACAAGCTTAAATTTTTCTTATTTATTTGTTTGTTCATCATTTATCTGCCACTATCTGAATGTTAGCTCCATTGAGACAGACATTCCTTTCTGCTTTTGTTCACAGTCATGTTCCATGAACACCCAGTCCAACATGTAATGTGTATCCTCAGTAAGATACCACATTTAGTTTGCTTCATATTAGGAACATAGCACTTTTGTGCAGATTTTATTTTTACCAGTGTTTAATTACCAGTATAATTACCTTTTGTTGTTCCCCTTCCCCCTTTGTCCCCTTTCTCCCCTTCTCTGTCTTCTCTCTTTCTCCCTCAGAAGAGACATTTGATACCATCTCTTCTTTAAGAACCTCAGTGTTCTTACACAGTTATGCAATTTGTGGGAAGAATTATTGTTTCTTCTTAAAGATATTTTTCAAGCATCCCTCTAATTTCCTATTCAGATTGAACCGTTTGTATGCTATCATTCCAGGAGACATTTTGATTTCCCACCTCGAAAGTACATCCTTGAATATTTTTTCCCAATGAAAAATGAGTAGAAATTAAAATTTCTGAGCCTTTTAATGAGGAAAATTGTTGTACTTTGTCCTCTCAGTTGATCATTTTATTTTAAATATCAATTTTTAGGTTAAAATTTATTTTCCATTGGAACTTTGAAGGCATTGTTATTTACAGTTTTAATAAGGAAAGTAACATTAATCTAATCCTTGCTTCTTTGGAGATGACTAATTTCACTGATTTTATTTTTATAACAGTAATCTTTTCCTTTGTTCATTCATTGCAGAAATGTTTATGGCATATCTACTATATGCCAAGTAGTATTTGAGTCATTGGATTTGTAGAAAAAAATAAAACATTGTTCATTGTTTTATAGGCAAAAATCCCTACTTCATGAAACTTATTTTCAAGTGGGTGAAGACAATAAAAAGGATAAGTATATAAAATGTATGGTATATAGGATGATGATAAATCCTAAGAAGATAAGTAAAACATGGAAGGATAAGAAATACTAGGAGAGGGGATTAAATTTAGATAAGTTGGGCTAGGAAAACTCCCCTAAGAAAGTGACTTTTGAGTAAAGATCTGAAGGAACCCTAAGAATAAATCATGCCGATATCTGGTAAGAAGGATTTCCACATAGAAATGAAAATCCATGAAAGCCATGATTTTAGAGCCTGCCTAGGATTTTTCAAGAACAGGGTGGATGCCAGCTTGACCATTGGAATGAATGAATTCATAGTAGATGAAGTCATGAGCAAGCTATGGGGTTGTGATAGGTTAGAATGAAGATGTTAGCTTTTACTATGGATAAGATATTAAATCATTGTATGGTTTTGAAGAAAGTCTACTAGATTGGAAATAGATTGAAAGTAGGTGAGGGCAGAAGCAGAGAGAATAACTGAGGAGGCTATCACAATAATTCAGTTAAGAGGTGATGATGGTTTGGATCAGGGTGGTGACATTTGAGGTGGTGAGGAGTGGCCAAACTCTGGATATATTTTGGGGCAGAGCCAATTGGATTTTATGGATGTGAGGTATGGGAGAAAGAGAGGAGTCAAGGATAAATCCAATGATTTTTTTGTCTAAGCAACTGAAAATACAGTGTAAATAAAGTATTTGAAGGAAATTGTAGGAGATGTGGGGACAGGGTGGGTGGGAAATCAGAAGCCCTGTTTTATATATTAGGTGGTTGGATATACAATTCTGAATTCAGTGGGAAAATGCAGGATGAATATATAAAGTTTCATTAGCCTATAAATGATATTTAAATTCATGATATTGAATAATACCACTTAGTAAGAAAAGATAAAAAAGAGAAGAGGAACAAGAAACAAGTACCAGATCATTTCAACATTTGGAATGTGTGGAGACAAAAAATCAGCAAATGAGAGTAGGGAGAAATGGAACAGTGAATGAAGTATCCTGGAAGCCAAATCATTTTATCCTTCATGAGATGAAGTTTCAACATGAGTAGGTATGGGGCTTTTTTATCTTGCTGGCATTCCAAGGGCCCTCTTTTATTTAAAGACTCACATCTTTCTTTATCTATGAAAATTTTGCCTCTATTATATCCCACCTTCTATTGTTTATTTTATTCTAGAATTCCTATTAGATGTTGCTATATTTTTAACCTTTTTGTTCATAGTTTTCATCTTGTTATCTTAAACTTTAAAAATTTAATTATTTATCTGTTCTACTTTAAAAATATTTTATAGTGTTTTGAAATGCTCTAAGAATTTTTTTTGCAGTTTTTGGCTGGGGCCACATTTGAACCCGCCGCCCCCTGTATATGGGGCTGGTGCCCTACTCTTTGAGCCACAGGCACCATCCCTCTAACAATTTTCTTATTCCAGTTTGCTTTTTGTTATTAGGGGCTTATTCTTAACTTTTGTTCCCAGAATTATCTATTTCCTATGGGGTCATTTACTTTGTTTTCAGGTTGGCCATTCTTTTTCATACTATTGGGTTTCCTCAAGGTTCTGGTTAACTATGATTGTCCATATATATTTGTGAATGAAAGACTATGTTACATAGACTAGAATAGTAGCTGGCACAGATTTCTTTTGCAGGTGTGTGTACATTTCTCCAATAGTCTATTCTCTGGATTGGGAATACCAAATGCAGAAGGCAGAGAAGTGGGTTGGGTTAATCCTGTTGATTGGCAGGCTTCTCTTTACGATCTTTTAGTGGAAAAGAGGCAGGCTGACTCATGACTCTTCCATATAAGTGCCAAAGTAAGGAGGTAGTCTCAGGTTACAAAATCAACATACAAAAATCAAATCAGTAGCATTTCTATAAACTAATAACAACCAAACTGAAAATCAAACCAAAAACTAAATGCAATTTACAATAGCTATAAAACAAGTGCCTTGGACTATACTTAACCAAATAGTAGAAGATCTCTATAATTATGACTATAAACCCCTGATGAAATAAATCATAGATGACACAGATGCATGACAAAGCATCCCATGCTCATGAATTAGCAGAATCAATATTGTTCAAATGTCAGTATTACTCAAAGTAATATACAGATTTAATATCATTTCTATGAAAATGTCATTTTCACAGAATTAGAAAAAATATCATAAAGTTTATATGGAACAAAAACAAGAGCATGAATAGCCAAAGCAATCCTAAGCAAAAGGAACAAATTTGGAGACATAGCATACCCTGACTTCAAATTATACTACCAGATGATAGTAACCTGAACAGTATGGCAATGGATAAAAGTAGACACACTGACCAAAGGAACAGAATAGAGAACCTAGAAATAAAGCCAAATATCTACAACCAATTGAACTTTGACAAATCAGAAAAAAAATATACCCTGGGGGAAGGAACTGTTCAATAAATGCTGCTTGGAAAATTGGAAAACCTCATTAGAAGAATAAACTGGATCTCTATCTCTCACCATACACAAAACTTAACTCAGGATGGATAAAAATATTTACATGCAAGACCTGAAACCAAACAAATATTAGAATATTAGAGGAAAACCTAAAAAACAATTGCTCTCGACATGGGCCTAGGCAAAGAATTTCGGACTAAGACTCCAAAAGCAATTACAACAGAAGTAAAAATAAATAAATGGGACTTAATTAAGCCAAAAAGTTTCTTCACAGCAAAAGAAATAGTTGACAGAGTCAATAGACAACCTATGGAATGAGAGAGAATATTTCAAAGATATATTTCTGACAAAGGACAGCTATTTAGAATTTCTAAGGAATTCAAACAGCAAAAATACACAAACAATACCATTAACATGTGTACAAAAGATAGAAACAGATATGTTTCAAAAAATGAGAAACAAGTAGCAAAAAACAAAAAGAAAGAAAAAATTCTCAACATTACTAGTCATCAGGAAAATGCAAATTAAAACCATGATAAAATACCACCTTACTCCAGTTACAATGGTGATTATTATTATAGAAAAGCCAATAAACCGTACACACTGGCATGAATGCAGTGAAAAGGGAATACTTATTCACTGTTGGCAGGAATGTAAATTCAGTTCTTTTTTTTTTTTTTTTTTTTTTTTTTTTTTTTTACAGAAAGACAATTTGTCACCGTTTTTAACTTGCTTTGGCATCTTTCCACACGGACACCCCCACGACATGACCTTACC
>CAUYPK010004154.1:0-48238 GCA_963574355.1 Loris lydekkerianus | reverse complement strand
GAGCTCAAGTGATTCTCCTGCCTCCGCCTCCTAAGTAGCTGGGACTACAGGTGCCCACCACAACGCCGGGCTATTTTTTGGTTGCAGCCGTCATTGCTGTTTGGTGGGCCCAGGCTGGATTCAAACCTGCCAACTCTGGTGTATGCGGCTGGCACCTTAGCCGCTTGAGCCACAGGCGCTGAGCCAACTTTGATGATTTTCTTGGCCTTTTGGTGCCTCCCTTTTCTTACCTATAAAATGATATCAAATTCACAGGTGCTTAGAACAACGCCTGATGGAAGTAAGTACTCAGCAAATATGATAGTGATTATCTGGCAACAAAAAAAGTAAAGCTGTGGACAGTGAAAGGCACCATAAACTCAGTTAAAGCAAACGACAGACCAAGACAGAGAACACTGAACTTCCTTATAGGAACACTGAACTTAGCCTAGAGAGTTATAGGTCAAGAAGAAAAAGCCAAACCACTCAGCAGAAAAATCGGCAAAGCATATAAATAAGTGGTCCACGGGAGAAACATGAAAAGGATTTTATCACATGAAAGGATGCTCGGGCTCCCTAGAGGTCAGAGAGCTGCAGAAGGTTGTTCTTTGCCCTGCTTAGCAGAAATATGAATGGCTGATAGTATCCATGCCTGCAAGGACAGAGGCTCTGCCACGTACTGCTTCAAATGGTTAAATCTTTCTGGAGGGCAATTTGGCAGCATCTATCACTGCTCAAGCATACTAATCCCCACGGCCAAGCAATTCCACTGTTAGGAATTAAGTGTAAATATTTAGAGATTTCCCCAATTATACATATTTACAAATGTTCATTGTATTGTGTGAATAGTGAAAAACTACAGATGTCTATCAATAGCAGAATGGTTTAAAATGTATACCGTATCTGAATTATAAAAACCTACTCAGTGGTTAAAAATAGGGAGGTAGATTTATTTGCTGATGTTTTACATTTACATAAGAACATTTTCAAGATCTATTGGTAAAGGAAAAAGAAAATCACAGGAAAAATAGGCAGGGAATGATCTTATCTGTTTTTTTTTTTTAAACATAAAAAACAAAAAATCTTGTTATTTAGGTAGAAGCATGTGAGAAGAAAGGAGGATATGTCAACTTTAGCAGTGGTCAGCCCTGGGAAGAGGGAAGGGGAAGGAACAGGGGATTTTTACTCTTTGCACCATATTCTTATCTATCCCTAGAATGTTGCATGGCTAATAGCAAGAATGCTGCTAATGTTATTCTTAAATTATTTGTGCAATTAAAAAATAAAAGTGATGGCATTGAATGTGTTTTGGGGCATAACAGTCACACAAATCTATACATGGGATGGAAAAAAGGTCATTAGACTTTATGTTAGTTTAAAAATGAACTTAAAGGCAGCGCCTGTGGCTCAGTGAGTAGGGCCCTGGCTCCATATACTGAGGGTGGTGAGTTTCAACCCAGCCCCGGCCAAATTGCAACAAAAAAATAGCGGGGCATTGTGGTGGGTGCCTATAGTCCCATCTACTCAGGAGGGTGAGGCAAGAGAATCACCTAAGCCCAAGAGCTGGAGGTTGCTGTGAGCTGTAATGCCATGGCACTCAACTGAGAGTGACAAAGTAAGACTCTGTCTCTGGAAAAAAAGAAAAAAAAGTTAAAAAGTAAAAGACAGACTAGTAGGAATGATGCCACAAGGTGAACAGAGGTTGCTTCTGGATAATGGGATTTTAGGTAGTTTTTTTCTAAGATCATTTATTTTTCTCCATACATTTTATATTTTATACAAAGCTCATATATAATTTTTATCTTAATAAAAAAATTAATTTAAAACCTTAAAAAAAAAAAAAAAAAAAAAAAAAAAAACATGGCAGAAAATCTGGAGTCTGATAGGGACTGCTGCCAGAGACAGCCCCCGGCTCCTGGAAGGCCGGGTGCCGCGCTGCGAGCACACACCTGCTGCCATGGAGCTGTGGCAGAGCAAATGTTATCTTGGGCCTGTGGCCAAGGAAAGGGGGCAATAGGGGCAAGGCTCCCCAAACCCCCCCGCAGGACTGGAGAGAGGAAGGACAGGGGTGCGCTGCTTCCTCAGGGAAACCCCTCCGTGGGATCCCCTGCACATGGCTCTGTGTCCCTTCCCTGCCAAACACAGGCCTGATTTCATGGAGAGGGACACAAGCCAAATACGATGAGAGAAGACAACAACAGACAATCTCATTTTCTCACACAGAATGCTGCAGAGAGAAAGGAAAGTCACCATGGGGCAGCAGCCGCCAGTGTCCTGCTGACATGGCCTTTGTGGACACCATCTTTGTCCTCTGCGGGATCTGAATACTGGGCCCAGTGCTGCACACAAGGCCCCATGTCGAGGGCCAGAGGGAGGACAGGCACAAAGCCTGCTGACAAAGGGAAGCACGAAGCAATGGAGGGGCTGCTCTAGGCTCTAGGCGCCGCTCGCCCTTCTCAGCACCCTTTGCTCAGTGTGTCCTCCCCAGGCCTAGCCCAGCTCCTGGAAGACAGGGCCTTGGGGCAGACTGGGTTGTAAATCTCAGAGGCCTGGGAAAAAGCTGGAGCTGACCTAGGCAGAGGGCCTACAACAGCGGGTGGCCTATGCTTATTCATTCAGTGGTGACTCAGGCACCAGATGTGGAAGCTACTGAAGAATCTGTAGGGAGGCTCCTAATGACTCCTACTGGGAGCCAGAGGGGAGGAAGACAATGAGGTGGTGAGAGGCTGAGGTGGGAAGAGTGCAGCAAGAATGCTGGGTGAGAGGGCAAGGGGGCGGGGGGGGGGGGGGGCGGGGAGTCCACCACCAGCTGGTGGGTAATGTACCACCACCGGGGGAGGGGCCTGTGTGCTTCCTGCCAGGAGCCCAGGAGTGTGGCTCCACAGGTAGTCCGTGAGACCTTCAGGCAGAGAAGCAAGAGACTTGCCTCTGGAACCTACAGGTAGCAGGGAGCACCCACCCGGGCCACATGTGGGTCAAGAGGGAACCTGAAGACCCTTTACCTTCCTGGCCTTTCAACACGGATCCAGGAAAAAAACTGCCATCGACTGAGCACTCAACGACACACACAGGAATAACACTGCAAGGAAAGAACACGGCTCTCCCTGGGAGTCAGGATCGGGAATCGTTTTGGCTTTCTTCTAAAAACATCTTCCCTTTACAAAATGCACACACATTACTTTCATAATTAATAGACTCATAAAAATAAATTCAACCTTTCAATTTGGACCCCACTATTTTGGTCTACTGGGATGCTTTAAAATCTCCAGGCAATTGTTTGATATTTTAATTGGCTATTCTTTTTCCAACTCTAACCCTGGCAAATGTGAAAGTATGCCTTTTTTTGTTTGTTTGTTTTTAATAGCTGCAACAAAGTTGCTAATTAAAAACAAGTACACACCCTCTAGACAGGCACAGGCCAGATCCACAGTCCCAATGCACTGAGGGGAAGGATGCTTTTCCCCAGGTGGCTTCATCCATCTGTCTCTCCCCGTCACAGTCAGGAAAACAGCAAGTCACTTTGTCAAATGTCTTGATAAAAGAAAAGACATGCTAATTCATCAAGCTAGTAATCCTATTCTAAGAAGCAAACCAGGCACATCCAGCAATCCTGAATAGACTCTATGGTACCCTACGTTGGGAGACCCAACTTGTTTTTCTAAGTCTCCAAAATGGTGTTTCCAAACTACTCCTTATTTGGTCTGGGACTACCCCCTGTAATACTGTGATTTCCAGAAGTTACTGTTCTGCACTTGGGAAACCTGAGACGGAATTGCTAGTCCCTGGCTTCCTGACAATTATCCTTTCTTTTCTCCGGGTTTCTCTCAAACACTGCAAAAGTGGTTTCCAGATCACCGGGGGCTTTCTGCGGCACTCTGACATGAGGTGCAAAGCCAGGAGGCTAGGAGCTCTCTGCTCAGCTGTCCTGACCTCTGAATTCCCTTTAAACCACGTGAATTCTATCCCTTCCCAGGCTAAAAAAGAGGCTCCTGGAAGAAGAAGGAAAGGAAATTATTTAATGCAGAGCCACTGCCATTTGACGGGAGTGTTAACAGGCAATTCGTCTAGGAAGTTAACTGCAAGCTTTTGCCCTAATCTCTCACTCTACCAGCCCAACAGAAATAAACCCACACACGCAGAGCCCTGAGTCGCCAGGGAACTGGTGGGCTCTCTTGACTCAGATGGGAAGCACAGACACACGGGGGAGAAGACACTGGAGCTTCCCAAAGGGGAAGTGAAAACAGCCAGCCACTATCTGCCTTCCTTCAGGGAAACCAGTAGGGTCACTTCAGCTCTAGATTCAACATAACAACTTCCTATGAGACCTGCTTCCATCAGCAGCTGGCCAGGAAAGCATGTTTCCGCTCAGGAGACAATTGCAGTGATGACTGGCTAGGCTAATGGTAGGCAGTTTCTCTAAGCTTGGGGACACCCTCATCAAGGCCCTAGGAGACCTGGGGGTGATGCATTCGTAAGGCCCTATAAGTCATGGTCCTGAATCAGAGCATCACACAAGACTGGAAGGTGTATGAGACTTAGTTTTTAGGGCTTTTTTGTCTCTTTCCTAGAAACTCAGAAGAAGAAGGGGCATAGGAAATACTTTTCTTTTTGATCTGCTTAAGAGTTAGCACTTGTAAGAAAGAAAGAGTTAGGGAAATCAGAAGTGAGTGTACACTTAGGAATAATTCCCAGACTAAGCAAAGCCACAGACGTTGTCAGGGAAGGGGAGATGGGCGGGAGAACAGGGGTCAGGCCTCAACCCACTCCTTCTGCACCATGAGGCTCTTAGAGTCTGAAGCAGCACGGGACTCACAGAGCAGTGGACAGTCTGTGTCAGTTCTCTGTGCGAGTCTCCTCATCTGTAAAACGGGGCTATTCACATTTGCTTTGTAGCACTGTGGGTGAAATGAAAGGTGACCCTTCAGGAAGCCACTTTGTCATCACCATAGAGTGACACAACTGTTAGCACAAGGGTCCTTGTGATTAAGTGGATCAATAATGTAGTCTCGCCACAGAATACGCCTCTATGGACTGTCCTGATGCATAGTGACAATGCAATTATGGGACTGATCCATGAAGCACTTAACTTCTTGTTTTTTTAATCTCCTCCACAGTCTCTTCCCTACCATCAGTGGGCCAAAGAACTGGAAGGAGGCTACGAAGAAGAGCAGCCCACAAAGGTGCTGGAAAGGCCCATCATGTGGCTAGAGCCCCTCCCAGGGCCAAACCCACCAGCTCTGTGCCCTAGGGACTGCTGTCCCCTGGTTTTCAGGAGGCCCTTGCTTCTTCTCAGAAATAGACTTCTCCCTCTGGGAAACCAACAAGAGTCAATTTCCATTCTCCCTGGGAGTGGGGAGGATTCCAGCTGAGAAGAGTCCTGTATAGATCTTCTAGCCATTATTATAAGTATGTTTTATGCGTTTTATGGCATTTACTTCTTTAATTCACTGTGGCCATTTCAGGCTGAGACTGAAATCAAGTGAAGCTGAAAGATGGCCTTCTAGACACGGGGAGATCGGAGGCTCCCGCCTGGCTTCTCCATGCCCACTCAGCTACTGGGCGAGTACAGGTCCCCCCACCCCCCCCATATGATGAAGGGCAACACTGCTAATTCCTCCAACTCATGCTGACTTGGAGAAAGCTGCTCAGACCCACAGGTGGCAAAGCTCACTGATCTCTGGCTAAGGGACATAGGCAGCCTGATGAGAACTGTTCCCATAGTGACACTGGGTGGGCCATGTGCACCGTGAGAACAGGGACCTGACCTGTCACCACTGTATCCCCTGGCTTAGCAGGGCTCCTGGCACCTAACAAGTAAGTGCCCGCTGGACTCACATCCAAAGCAGCGCACACGTCCTACTCTGAGAGCGGGTAGGGGGAGGCGGAAAAGTAAAGTTCCACTCACATGGGGCGTGGAACATGACGAGGACAGAGGAGTGTTCCTTCACAAACTGGTCAAAGTCTTCATCGGTCAGGTGATATACGGAGCCGCCCTCATCTGCCCAGGGAGTCTCAGGGACCTGGGGCTGTGGCGGCTGTGGACTGGAAGACCAAAAACAGGCAAAGCTCAGAGCAGGCCCCGGGCCCGAGCAGCCCTTCCAAGATCCAGCCCCCGGACACAAAGCCCCAACTGGCTCTGTACGGCCCACTCCAGGGGTAGGGCCTTTACTAAGTCAGAAATTGCTCCTGGGGAGCTGTTGTGGGGTGAGTGGCACTTCCCTGCCCACCTCTACCTTCTCCACAAAGCCCCAGAGAAGCACCTAGCTGACATCCTCTTACAAATAGTGTCTTTTAGCTATAGCTCTCTAGGTAGTTCAAGAAACCTCACTTGTTCCCAGGAATTGGGGGGCTTGTTAGCTTTCTCAAGCTGCTTTAAACTTTGAGCAGACTGGCAAGAATAAATAGCAACAGGGAAAAGTGACCTTTGGAAAAACTTGAGGTTGTATTCACAATTGCCCAGAGGGCAGTAAAGGAGGGATGGGGATAATAGCAGGGAGGGGACAGAGGCCAGGGAGAGGTCAAGTGTCTTTGGAGGAACAGATCTGGGCCAGGCAAGAAGGAGCTACTATGTGGGGGTGCAGAGGCATGTACTGACCAGCCTATCCTAATTAGGACAGCACACCCTTTGTCACTAAGCCTTCCCAGAGGCCAAGAACCAACTAATCCAGTTCTCTCGAGGCCAAATCAACTCTGCCAGTCATCAGCTGCAAAACCTTAGGCCACTGCCTAACCTCTCCGGGGCCTGTTTTCCAGAGTGTGACTGGAGCTGATATCTATGTCACCAGCTGTTAAGAAGAGGGGAGGCTTGCAGGTGCCCTCCCTTGCTCCCAAGTTCAGGACAATACTGCAGAGACACAAACTCCCTGGTGCTTTCCTGCCACAAGTACCTTTGCCAGAGCACCTTAATTGCCTCTTTGAAGAAACCCTTGAGAATGACAAATGTGAAACGATAACCATTGTTTCCTGCCTCTGAGAGCCTAAAGGAGAAAAAAAATTAAAGTTCCAGTAGCCAGGGCTGGAGAATTCATCAGAGACAGGAATGCGGCCAACACAATGGAATCAGCCATCCTACACTCCCCAATCTTCCAGTCCCCACAGAAGCCTGGGTTTTGACATCATCTTAGCCTTCCCCACGTGCCCATTGTGGCACTGCGGACTTGCCCCACTGGCAGCCACGGTGGGGCAAGTCAGCATCCCAAGAAATGGAAAGTGGTAGAGGGAGGGCAAGTCACTCTCTACGCAGACATACCCAACACCAGATGGGACTGGTGGCAAACACAGCTTGGGACTGAGTCACCAGACAGATGATGGTCATAGATAAACACCACAAAATCCAGGTTCCTAAACTTGGGCTCAAACCACTAAGCCCTCAAAACACCATCAATTCCACTTCAGGGAATTCATCTTTACAGCATGCCTGCACATGTACAAATTATGTGAACTCAACAGTTTCCGCTGCAGACTATTTGTCACAGTGAAGAGTGGGAGCAACCCAGTGTTCATCAGTGGCGGGAAGGCTGGGGCTCAGCCACCCACGCCGGGCAGGGTGGACTCCTATGAAGAATAACGACACAGGCACACCACGAGAGACAGATGGGACAGCCTGGGACCTTTAGCTTTTACATTAAAAAGGGGGAAATAAAATATACTTATTCACATGTGCTTTATCTGCAGAAAGAAACACTTTACGGATACACAAGAAAGTAGTCAGTAGTCAATGTTGTAATCTCTTGGGAATGGGAAGAAAAAGAGGAAGGAGGGTATATGGAGAGGTAAGAGTTTTCAACATCTACTTTTTAAGCACTTAAAAACTTTTTTAAATTATGGAAATGTAATTGATTCAAAAATGAAAATTAAAAAATACCAGGCAAGAACATAAACACAGTGGAAAGACTGTGGCTTAGCAGGAGTACAAGCTGATGAAAAAGCCTGAAAAACTTCCAGTTAAACACAGAGGAGAATACATCCTAAAATTGCTAAAACAACAATATGGAGGATTTTTTTTTTTTTTTTTAAAGTATGAACCCACAGGAGCAAAATGAACAATGGCAACAAAGCAGAAGGGAGAAAAAGAGGTCAGCACAATTTTAGAAGCTAGAAAACTGACTTGGCAAAACAGAAGGCAGAAAACTCAAGGTGCTGGGCAGGGAGAGCAGGGCAGGGGCTCAAGAACCAGGCTCAAGGCGGCGCCTGTGGCTCAAAGGAGTAGGGCACCGATCCCATATGCCAGAGGTGGCAGGTTCAAACCCAGCTTCGGCCAAAAAACAAAACAAAACAAAACAAAAAAAACTGCAAAAAAAAAAAAAAAAAAAGAACCAGGCTCAAGTGCAAAGACAAAGCCTCTCAAGGACCGGGCACCGCTCCTGGAGGCAGGGCCACAGCCTGGGGCTCCAAACAGGTGCTTCAGCTGAACACTAGAGCAGTGGGACCCTCAGATCCTGGGGGCCACTCCCTCCCACTCTGGAGACAGGAGAGGACCGCAGGGCTGGGCACCAAGGATGGACATAGCACAGAGAGAAGGACTGAATAGAAGTCTGAGTCCCAAACACTAAGTTACACTCTTTACTGTCTGCCTCCCCAGATGCTGAACTCCTTGAAGCTCTCTCATTTCTTTGCCTCTTGCACCCAGCACACAGCAAACACCCAATAAATCAGTGGTTCTCAAGTTTCCTAATGCTGCAGTGTATTTTCATTGTTAAAAAGGGTCGTGACCCACAGATTGAGAACCACTGCAATAAATGCTTGCTGAATAAATGACTGAATGAGAGAAAAATGGTTATGATAACTGGAGGTGTTTAATGTGCAGAGAGGACGTTGGAGAACACAGCACTAACTTTAAGTGTTCCAGACCGTATTGAGAAGGGAAATGAAGATTCTCTATGGCCCTGAAGAGAAGAACCAACACTAGCCAGGGAAAATTCCAGAGAAAGGAACTTCATCTCAATGCTATGTGTAAGAAAGAAAATTTTTATCTATAGCAGGGGAGGGGAAAGAGCCGAACTGGGAGTCGAAGTCTGGGTCCTATTTCTTCCACTTCCCTACAATGGAGCTCAGGCAATCAAACTTGACTTTAAATAGCCATTAAGACTGTGTTTGTAGCCCTCTCTTTTATCCACCTCTCAGCTTCATCTGGGCAGATAAAGGATGTTAGATACTTTGTAAGTCTCAAAGTATTACCAAATGTTCTGAGATATCATTCATAACTTGTAAGAATCATTTGAGGCTCTGCACCTGTGGCTCAAGTGGCTAAGGCGCCAGCCACATACACCTAAGCTGGCGGGTTTGAATCCAGCCTGGGCCCGCCAAACAACAATGATGGCTGCAACCAAAAAATAGCCGGTCGTTGTGGCAGGCACCTATAGTCCTAGCTACTTGGGAGCTGGAGGCAAGAGAATAGCTTGAGCCCAGGAGTTGGAAGTTGTTATGAGCTGTGATGCCATGGCACTCTGCCCAGGTGACAGCTTGAGGCTCTGTTTAAAAAAAAAATCATTTGAACATGAACAGGCAACCTCAAAATGAGTCAAACAGGACTAAGAAAATGCAAATGTTTAATGGAGAACTGCTGGGGCCGATATGGTAACTTTCCATTTCCTGCCCATCCTGAGCCCAGCTTCATGTGATCTGTGGTCAGGAGAGAGTAGCTGTCCCAGGCTCTCTAGGACTGGGAGGATCACACAAACCCATCCTGAGGGAGGTGCACATGCCATAGATGAGAAGATGCAATTCTAAGCGTTATGAGCCAAGAAAACTAGCTGCTGGTAAATTCGACCCGCTTCTGGTTAGTACAAGACTGCCTGGGCAGAAATGGGTGGCTGGGCCAGAACCGACTGTGGCTTATCCAGTCTATTTGCCTGCCCCGTCCAATCACCAGCATGAGAGTAGAGAGGGGTGGACCAGAAACTCAGCCATGACAGGAGAGCAGGGTGGGGTGGACAGGAAACTCAGCCATGTTGGGCACACCTGCCTCGAGCTACCATCTACTCCAAACCCTCCCACACTTGGACAACAGGGATGACTTCCTGCCCATCTCCTCTGCTTAGCCCTTCCCCAGACCAGCCACCAGAGCTGCTTGCTGGAGGGCAGGATTTAGGCTCCTCTCTTCTCCTGGTTTTAGAATCACCTGGAGAACCAGCCAGGCTGGATTCACCCTCAGTCTTCTCCACTTGGCTGCACCGAGCCCTGAGGCAATAAGGGCTAGCACAGAAGCCCAGGCAAGCAGGAAAGTGTGGTCGGTCACCACCACCCACTAGGATTCTGGGGAAAGTTGGTAAAGGCTTAAAACATATGGGACAGGGAAAAACCACACACAGAGCTGGATATATGCAGGGGGAAAATCTGGAAGGAAACTTAGCAAAATACCACAATATGGGTAACGGGGATGGGGGAGGAGGCTTTACTTTTTAACTACACATTTAAATTTTTCTACGATAAACGTATCTTATTTGAATATCTCTAAAATCAGAAAAGATTTTAAACAATTAAGCTAGTTGAAGCAGAGCAACACTGCCACTTGTCCTTCAGGAGGTCATCTCCCTGTCCCTGCCCAAATTGGGAGAAGCAGCCCCCCAACCCTACCCTGTGCAGTCGGACACAATGTTTGTGGGTGGCTGGGAGGGGACTGTGGGGAGACCCAGATCTCTCCCTTTCCTGCCTGGCAGGTACCCACTACCCTTCTCACCTTGGAGACTATAGTTGAACCACAGGCTGTATCAAAGGCTCCTTCCCACCAGTAGAGGTGGACAGAGGGGAATGGAGGTAGAATGCAGGGGGCAACTGGGGGGGGGGGGTACCAAGAGGAGAGGTGTGGGAAGGCAGGGCAGCAGGCTCCAGACCCTCCCACATTGGGAGACAACAGCCCATTGATAAGCTCCCTTTGTCTAGGGTTAGCAGGCAATTCTAAACACTGGAAAAAAAAAAAAATCTCATCCTTCCAAAAAAATATGACGGTGTTTTGAAACCAGAGAAGGCTAGAGAAGGGGTGGGGGAAAACACAGATTTTATGCTTTGTTGACAAATGAGATTGCTATTTGTTGAGACCTTCTCCCAAAGCAGACAGATGTATCTGGCTGGAGGAAATGACATTCTCATTAAATGAAAAAGGAGAACAGGAGAGCACAGGCCTACGTTAAGACAATGAACATATGATAGTGCGGGGCAGCCTGGAAACAAGGTAGTCAATGGAAGAGACATGAAGATACTTCCAAGAAACAGAAGAGGGATGAAAACATGGTGCTAGCATTTGTGCCCCTGGGAGTCAGTGGAACAGAAGACTGAGATTTACGGCCTTTAGAAATCTAACAGTTTGCTTAGATTTGGGGGTTTTGGTACAAAATTCACCCTTCTCTATCATTCTGAAATATATACTTAAACCTCATTATCTTTAACCCTGGGGCTCGAGCATTGTGTCCCTAAGGTAATGAGTCAGTAAACATCCACTGAGCTGGCAGCAGGTGCTGGGGGTGGGGTCGGCAGGGACCTGTCCCAGGCCCTGCTACTGGGCCTCAGTTGAATGACCCTCCTCACTGTGCTTCAGTGACCTGGTCCATAAAATAAGAACAGTGAAAACTTCCTCACAGTGCTCTCAGAAGGGTTAAATAGGAATTTACAGAAAGCGCTTAGAACAGTGTCAGCCACAAAGTAGATCCCCCAAATGGCTAGCTGTTGTTATCCCAAGACCTATGCACAAACAACCACAAACCAGGAGGGGCTGGTGAGTTCTGAACTCACTACTCACACAGGGCAGAGTGAGGAGGGTGCGGGCTCAGCTGGGAGGCCTGGGGAGGCTTACAGAAGTGGACCCTGCCAGTTCGTCCTGACAGCATGGGTAAGGTTTAGTCAGGTGGAAACGGTGATATGGTCTGACAGGACAAAGAGGCAGGTGCCAGGTGGGGACTCCAGGTGATGGGGAAGTCCTGAAAGGTGGTGGGGTTTGATGTTATGGGATCTAATCACATTGTAAAATGGGGACTACAGGTTGCTATGAAGCAGGGTCTGTGGGGGGTGGGGGGTGATTAGTGTAGTACTCTGCAAATCTAAGGCATCAGTATATTTCTTAGTAGCTCTGTAGCCCGTAACACAGTGTTGTGTTTGAAGAAAGCAGTCAACTGACAGTTGCATTTTCAAAGAGACCCACAGTGGAACCTCTCCCTGACACAACACGCTAGGTGAGAAACATCTCCATGCATAGGATCAGTACTGGGGAAGAGTTCAGAAAGCCCCTGAACTGACAGGTACGCCCCCTCCTCAGCTCCAGGCTATAGAGACAGGAGGTAGGAGAGATAGATTCTCCATCCAGCATAACCAGTCAGGGTCCACTCATCAGCCCAAAGTCATACCCAGTACCCTCACCTCTGCAACCTAAACTCAGGTCCCCACCACAACCCAGAAACGGCTGTGTGGGCAGCATGGCCAGTTTCTCTCCCTTCTTTCTCCTCCCCAGCCCCCAGCCAGAGCCCAGACCGAGGGGGCCCCTGTCACCTGGCAGATGCCCCTTCCTTTGGGCACATACCCCCTGAGGCTGGTGCTGGACTTACTTCTTCAGCCACTCCACAATGTCCTCGGCTGTGGACCCGTAGTTGTCATACTGGAACAGGAACCGGCCTTTCCTGTGGAACGTGAAGAAGCAACGTGGCTCAGCTGGGGATGCAAAAGCCCCAGGCAGGGAAACAGCTTTGGGAGAGTGGCGGGGGCTTACTCAAAGTAGCAGATGGTGGGGTAGCCACGCACGTTGTACTCCTCCTTGATGTTTTCAAATTCAGAGGGGTAGATGTTCATCCCGGCCAGCACCTGGGAAGAAGAGAACAGACACTCCCATCTTGGCCATGTGCTTTCTGTCCAGCTGTCTCACTAGAAAGGCCTACAGGACAAAGCCTTGCAGACGGAGGCACACTAGGCTGCTGGAAAACAAGGCAGCTGAGCTGGCTGAGATTCATGGCTGAGAGCTCTGGAGAAGGGTGACAGCTGGCCCCATACTGTCCTCCACACACCTGTCCACAGGAGGAACCATCTTAGAGCAGAAACAGAGTTCTGAGTGTTGAAGAAGAAACCTGGCCTGAGGCCGGGCCCAGTGGCTCATGGCTGTAATCCTAGCAATCTGAAACACTGAGGCGGGTGGAGTGTTTGAACTCATGAGTTCAAGACCAGCATGAGCAAGATTAAGACCCTGCCTCTAAAAATTAGCCAGGCATTATGGCAGGCACCTGTAGTCCCAGCTACTGGGGAGGCCGAGGCAGGAGGATTGCTTAAGCCCAGGAGTTTGAGGTTGCTGTGAGCTAGACTGATGCTATGGCACTCTACTGAGGGTGACAAAGTGAGACTGTCTAAAAAATAAATAAATAAATTGAAAATTAGAAACCTGGCCTTGCTATCAAGTTCAAACCAGTCTTAGTGAGGGGACACTGCCACCCCAAAACACACTGATGCATTATACCTTTTTGTCTGCTCACATCAACTGAGGTTGTACTTTTCCCCTAAGTTACGGAAATAAGCGGCTATTGTACACCACTTGGGCTCTGCAAGACTGAAAATGCAACTGTCAGTTGACCTCCTTAGTTACCGCACGGCCTGCCTGCAGTCTGCCCAGGCTCCATACGTGATGTCCTCAAACCTTTCAGCTCCCGCATGACCAAGGAGACTGTATGATCTCCTTGAGAGCGTGAGGAACAAGGTCCATGACATCTGCCAAACTCTCCTCTTCTCCAGACCCAGACTCTTGGTGGTGACCATCACACCTCACCTCAGAATTTTAACCTTTTAACTGTGAACAACTCCTACCGGCCTTCAAACAAGACGTTCCTTTGGTGTAAAGGACACCTGTAGGCACTCAGTAAAAGATGTTCTTTGGTGTGAGCAATGCCTGTTGGGACAGGTTTTGTTTCTGGTAAACAGGCTCTTGCTCCAGGAGTTCCCATATCCACTGCCCCTGACTGGGGAAGGAGAATGTCAGTGGCTGTGCCACTGATGACTCGGTTAAATACTAAGAACAAAGGACACCCTAAGACTCCTCACTTCCTGGAGCAGGTATCTTCCTCTCCAGGGCTGGACTGGGAACCTGGAAAGAGGACATTGAATTTGTTTTCACAGACATGGGAAGGCTGTTCCACAAAGCAGGGTGGCATAGACGTGAAAGGAAAGGAAGTTCAAAAAAGCCAGTAGAAGTTGCAGAAGAAACCCAGTTAAATTTTACTGAATAGTACATATGGAAACATAGTAAGAGAAAATGAAAATAGGGGTTTCAATGAACAATAAACTTGATGCAGAAGACTGTGTCCACCTGTGAGTCATGTGACCTTGGGCGAGTCACTCCCTTTCATTGAGTTTCCTTATTTGAGAGACATGGTGATGGGACTATCACAGAGCTCTTAAGAGAACTGAATGACATGACACATGGCAGAGGTGTCAGCAGGAGACCTGTGCTCGGTAACTGACATGCTCCTTATCTCCTACCTATCTTCCTGGTGATGACAGCGCCTGTGCCTCTGGCCTCTCCATCCCTTAGAAGCATCTCAACATGTCTTTCCAACTATTTTAAGTACCCAGCACAATGCCCAGTATACAGCAGGCACATAATAAAGGCTAAGTCATTGATTTTGTTTCCAGTCCATTTTAGAATGCTGCAAAAACTGCAGGAGAAAAAACCTGAAATAGAACTTACTAGAAGCGCTGGAATCCTCTAAAAGCCATTCTGCTCATTTCCCAGACTGATTCAGCTGCCTGTTCCAGTAATATTTGTCTGCTCTAAAGTTCTTTTTTTCTGTCTAATTGATCTCCCCTGTGTCAACGCACATTCACCACAAGATTAATCTTACACATCCTCCTCTTTCATTACATCACTTCCCTGCACAAAACCTTTCAATTCCATTGAATACAGGCTAAAATCCAACTCTATACTCAACACGCATATGGTCCCTATCTCATTTTTCAATCCTTCTTTCTCACACAACTCTTAATTGTACACCTGCTAGGGTCTAGATGTTTTATTCTCCCAGAAATGAGACAGTCTGAGATTTCTGCACAGGAGGGAAGCTGGACCGTCTGCCTCTCAGGCACTTTGCCGAGCACAGGGGCTAGAAGCACAGGCTCCAGGCGCCCGGGTTTGTGTCCTGGCTCCTCACTTAACAGATGCATTTCCTTAAACAAGTCACAGCTGCTTCTCTGTATCTAGGTTTCCTCAGCTGCAGGCACCTCATATAGCTGTTGTGCAGAGTAAATGAGATAATTCAAGTAAAGTGTAACACTCTAAATTCCTAGCTATTTTTGTTAATACTTCTAAGAGGCTCTCCAATTCTGCCCACATTTCCAGAACACTCACTGGACTTTCTTGGCCCCGACTTTGTGCCTTCCTATCCTCTTGGTGAGGATGCCCCTTCCCCACCTCTTGGCTACCACCAGAGAGTCATCCATCCTTTAAGGCAGCAGTTCTCAACTGTGGGTTGCAACCCACAGGAACTGTATTAAAGGGCCGCGGCATTAGGAAGGTTGAGAACCACTGCTGTAAGGCAAATCAAATCTTAACCCCCTGGCCAGCCTTTCCAAACCACTTTTGCTTGGGGTGAACTCTCAACTCTTTGAGTTTCTGTAGCACTTCTGTGCCACTCTGAGGGTATTTATTAGTTAAGGAGACACATATTTCCTGAACAACTGTATACAAACACCTTTTCAAGTTGGAGTTTGTGAAGCCAAATGAGGTGAAACACCTGGTCTCAAACTAGGGCGAAGGAAGGCCGCCAACCCCTACCTGAACACGTGTACGTGGGGCCATTCAGTCGGCACGACACGCTCTCCCTTATGTTCAGCCCTGCTGCGTGAAAGATCACAGAGGCTTCATTGGGGGGCGGGGGCAGCACATGAGCTAGTGCTGAAAGGAGGGTAAGATTTTAACAGACACCCCAGTGGGGGAAATGGAGGCAAGGGAAAGCAAGGTGTGGCCCAAGGAACAGATCGTAGGATACACAGAAAAGAAGAGGTGGAGAGCAGGCCAACCTAGTTAGCTGGGGGCGCTTGGGAAAGGCTGTAAAGGTCTAAGAAATCGGGACTTCGTTTAGCAGGTGGAGGGAGCGCCTGAGGGTTTTTAAGTGAGAAGGTAACTACCACCAGCTGAACTGTTTGAAGCAAAAAGGAAGCTCTAAGGGGAATGTTGTGGGGCTGTGACCACCTTGTGACTCAGCAGACCCTGATCCAGGCTGCAGGCAGAGGTAGGAGGGGCATGAAGGAGAGACCTATGACAAGGCCCTAGCAAAGGGACGAGAGCAGGTCTTGAAGGACAGCTGGCAGAGGGAAAGATACTGACCTTTAGTTTAAACATCTGCATTTGGGTCACAAGGGGAAAAACCCAGACTGAGATGTGACGTCAGCCATCTGACACACAATATCAGTGCTTAGGGGGAGGAGATGGGCTCTAGAGGGACAGGTCAAACAAGACAGCCCTTGCTCCAATGTTAATAAGAAAGCAAGCAGAACCTTGGGAGCCCCGTCACTTAGTAAGCAGGAGGAACAGGGGGACAGGGCAGCTGCAGGGGGTAATCATCCGCACCCACGCACTGCTCTGCAAGTTACAGCCCATCTGATCCTCATGACAACCCAGGGAGGTGGGTGAAGCTAGCATTCTATCTCCATTTTATAGAAGGAGAGGTTGGGGCTCCAAGGCCAGGGAGTTTGCCCAAGGTCTGCCAGCCAATCAGCAGGAGCCAGCACCAGAGCCTTATCTGTATAAATCTGTTGCTGCGAAATCTCCGTCTCATGGTGTTGACACCCAGACTGGCCCATCACAACCAAGCTTAACAAAAGAAAGATGGGGCAAAGCTCAAAGGCTGGGAAGAGGAGGCAGACCTCCAGAACAGGGAGTGGGACGGAGGCTGATGAGGATAGCAATTAGCAGGAGTAGATGGGACAGATGCCGGTGATTCACCAGACAGCAAAACAGAGGCAGATCTGAGTCTGGAAACGGCAAAGGCTGTGCACATCCTGACCTGGCCTGGCTTCCTTTCCAATGACATCATTGGGTTGGACACTTCCCAAGAAATCTATAGAGAGGGAAGATTTCTGACCCTTGCCACTGACAGAACCAGCCAAAAAAAAGGGTTCAAAAATGATGAAGATGAGGAGGAGACAAGAGGCCCTGATCCAGCAGGATTTCGGCAGTGGTGAGAGAGAGTTTTGATTTTGGGGGAGTAGCAGCTCATCTTTCAGTTCTGTCTCTTCTCCGTGTATGAAGACAAAAAGCAACCAACTCCTCTGGTTGCCCAACCCCTCAGCACAGGCCCCTGTGCTGCTCACCTGTGCCCCAGGTTCTGGGGCACTGCTGCCCTGGCCCCCAGGGGCCTTCTAGAGCCATGGTGGTCAGAGCTCTTTCCCCTTTATGTGGCTGGAAAAAGATTAGAACATCTCAAAAGGTGCTCTTATGAGAAACTAAGGGGGAAAACAGAACAAAACAAATCCCAAACAAGAAAATAGACAAGCAAGGAAATATGAGTTTCACAACTCAGATGCCTTAGGCTAAGGTCGGTAACATCTGGCTACAGCTGGACTTACCTGGGGTTCATAGACAAGCCCCCTAACTTTTCCCTAATGTCAAGGGAACTAGAAGGGATACCTTTTATATTTCTAGACCTGGGCCCAGGCAGAAGAAGTAGGTATTCTTAACACAAGTCATCTTCAGGATTAGCCTTGTAAAAAGGTCTGGTGTGTATATGAGCCCAGGGTCCAGGGGGAAGGTCCCCAGGACATAAACGTCCTTCCCACTGTGTCTCTGTCCTTAATAACTAATGCTCTAGAATTCCTGTAAAGGGGAGGTGGGGAACATCAGTGAATAGAAATATAGAACTTAAAATAAAACATACCCAGGAGTGATGAGTCACACACTTATTCATTCAACAGCATGTACTGGGTACCTGCAATTAGCTAGCCCTATGCTATGTGCTAAAGAAACAGACACGAATTGAACACAGTTCCTGCACCCAAGAAGCTCCATATTACAATCCCTGTCAAATGGTGAACAAAGTGATCTAGAGCTAAAGATGAACAGACCTAGCTTTGCATGGCAGGAACAAGCTCTGTGGCAGGGTGGGAGGGGCCTGTAGGAACCTGAGTTTGGCCATGAATGTGGCATTGGCTGAGAACAGTCCATGAAATACATACAACTGGTATCAAAGTCCCCTTCTGCTTCAGTGAGGCAGCCAAGATAATTCATGATCCGCTTTGGGGCTGGAGCTATTTACCTTCCATAGGACCAGAGACTAGAAGTTGAGCCGAGCAGTTTTCTAAGTGTATGCTAGGGCAGGCAAGGAGGAA
This sequence comes from Loris lydekkerianus, assembly GCA_963574355.1. NCBI lineage: Eukaryota > Metazoa > Chordata > Mammalia > Primates > Lorisidae > Loris > Loris lydekkerianus. The sequence continues at coordinate 29,971 of CAUYPK010004154.1, read as the reverse complement.
ACTGTGGGTAGTTAAGTCTTTTCTCCAGGCTAAATAGTCTTAAGACTTGAGACTTATCTACTGAGGTCCAAAAATGTGAAGTGAAACCTCCCTGGAGTGATGTATGTGTGTCCCAAGGCCAAACATCTCCAGGCAAGTTACTAAAAATTCATTAGTAAGAAACAAGCAGGCCCCCATTCTTACCTAGAATGAGGTCAAAAGAGAAAGCATTGGTTCTCCACAACCCAATCTTACAGCTGGCTAGCAGGGCAGTCTCCATGCCCAGGTGCTGCCACTTAAACTTCTTAAGTTGATTTTGAGCTAATCACCACTTAATTTGATCCATAAAGACAAGGGGACCTCAAACTGCGGCCCGCGGGCCACATGAGGTGGTGTGATTGTATTTGTTCCCGTTTTGTTTTTTTACTTCAAAATAAGATATGTGCAGTGTGCATAGGAATTTGTTGTTTGTTTTTTTTTAAACTATAGTCCGGCCCTCCAACAGTCTGAGGGACAGTGAATTGGCCCCCTGTTTAAAAAGTGTGAGGACACCTGATAAAGACCATGATGCAATTTCAAGACCTCAGATCTCCCTTTATGGGATTCTGGCCAGTCCCACTGAGATGGACCTTTCCAATAACCTTTCATGAAAGGTATATGGATTTTTCCATACTCCCTAAAGGAACCAGTGGCTCTTTCCTGCTGCCACCAAAATAAAACTCTTCTGTTACTCAAGAGTGAGTGCAAAATGAAAAATCTAAATACAAAAGAATTAAAAGCAGGATCTCAAAAGAGGTATTTGCACACCTATGTTTATTACAGCACTACTCACAATAGCCAAGAGCTGAAAGCAGCTCTTAGGAGATATGGCAGACACATAGAGGGATATTATTCAGCCTTACAAAAGAGGGAAATCCTGTGACATGCCATAACATGATGAATCCTGATGATAAGCAAAAGAAGCCCGTCATCAGAGAACAAATACTACATGATTCCACTCATATGAAGGATCAAAATAGGAACACAGAAATAAAGTAGAAAGGTATTTACCATGGGCATGGGTGAAGTGGGGAGGGAGAATCAGTGTTTAGTTGGGTATAGAGTTTCAGTTTTGAAAGATGAAAAATACTAGAGATTGGTTGCACAACAATGTAAATATAATGCTGTGGACTTAAAAATGGTTATGATGGGCTCAGCATCCATACCACAGTGGTTACAGCACCAGCCACCTACACTGAGAATGGCAGGTTTGAACCTGCGCCAGGCCAGCTAAACAACTGCAACAAAAAGTAGCTGGGCATTGTGGTGGGCATCTGTAGTCCCAGCTACTTGGGAGGCTGAGGCAAGAGAACTGCTTAAGCCCAAGAGTTGTAGGTTGCTGTGAGCTGTGATGTCATGGCACTCTTCCCAGGGTGACATAATGAGACTCTGTCTCAAAAAAAAAAAAAAAAAAAGGTTACGATGGTCAATGTAATAGTGTGTGGTTTTTAGCACAATAAAAAAAAATATGGACAGATGTGGCACAGAAGAAAAAAGCCTGGCAGGGGAAGGAAGACGAAGAGGCCAGGGAGCATTCAGTGGCTGATCCTCAGCCCCCTCTCGGTGACATCTGATGCCCTCCCCATTCTCTTCCTTCCCTCCTGGATGCCCCAGACTACCCCTGAGCTCTCTGCCCCAGCCTATGGCTCCTACTTCCCTGTATGCCAGTTTCCTTAGCAGCTTCTCCTCCTCCTGTGGCCGCACTTGTCTCTGCTCTGCCCTCTCCCACTTTCCTGCACCCCCTCCTTGGAGAACACTTGACTTCTTGGGCCTCCCGTTCTCCATCCAGACTCACCTTTTTCCTCCCAGCCCATAGAAACCACAGGGACAGGACACACCTTCATGAGCCTGCTTTTTGATTCTGGTCCAACTCTGGTGTCACTGTACCCTCTTCTTTGCCACTAGGCTCCCCAGCAAATGCCTCAGAGCACTTTGGAGCCCTGCTCTAGTAACTCCAGACCCTTGATGTTCAGCCCTTGGTTCCTGGCTTCCCTGCAATGCCATGTGTGTGTCTTGCTGGTTTCCTGTTTCATCATTGGCTTCAGACAGGTACTAAACCTTCCTAGTCCCAGCAATGAGGGGGAGTTCTCAGCCTTTGTAGTGGCCTATGCAAGGCTTATTTTAGCAGTCGTGGGGCCACAGGGCCGGTCATCCTCACTACTTTAAAACCTGTCTGCCCTGGCCCGCCCCCAGCACCCTGCCCCACCCACATCTGCGAGTGGCCCAGCCCTGCCTGGCACACGGTGCCTCACTTACGAAGTGGCCTCGCATCTGGGTGGCAGCCTTCTGGAAATGCGGCATCATCCTCTTGCACATGCTGCACCCTGGTCACAGGCAGGAGAGAAACCACACCCATTACAAGATGACTGGGCCCACACGCTGCTCAGCTGTTCTCTACCCAACAAACACTGTCTAGCCTTGAGAAGCTCAGGACTGTCCCCAGGAACCCAAAAGGAATAGGAGACAGAGTGCTCGCTTCGGCAGCACATATACTAAAAAATAGGAATAGGAGACAGAGGCCCTAGCCTTCAAAGAGTTTGCAGTCTCAATGGCACAAAACTGGGAAAGCATGGCAGCCACTCCACAAATGTTATAGAAGAACAGAGCTTGGAATAATTCAGGGCTGACAATGAGTTCAACAGAAATTCAGAGGACCAGGACAGGGTCAGGACCACAGCCCCTATGTGCAGAGCTAAAGCCACCCGTCACTGCCTAGGCAGGACCTGCAAATGAGCCAGGGTCAAATGCCATCAGAAAGAAAATTTGTGACCACAAATACCATGACTTCGGGGATTTCTGTGCCTCCTTTTTCTTCTATTAATAAGGATAATTAAGTAATGACTATAGATGGGCCCAGGGTGGGGAGAGCACTGGGCCAGGACTCTGATGTGCCCTCTACTTGTTAATGGTGTTGGACAAGCCACCTCCTCTCTTTGGGCTGTTTCTTCTTCCATTAAATGAGGGAAGTTGGACCAGACAACCTGAGGCCCCTTCCAGGTCCGAGAGCAGAGGCTTCTCATGGCTCAGCTTCTCCGAGCTTCGTGGTCCATCATGGTCACATTCCTCTCCTGGGGTGGTGGAAATCCCCAGCCTTGGAGACTCGGGACCAGGATACCCTGTCCCCAAACATCCAATTCTACTTCAGAGTGACCTTAATTTTAAACTTCTTCTCATAAACCAGAGCAGGCCACATTTAAGCACTGACCCTAGAGGACAGGAGAAGCAGTTTGCTCAGACACCAGGAATTCTGACATGCCAGACTGTCACCCTTTCTGACAGCAGTTCTGCTGCAAACAGACTTTGAGATGCATCTCAAGGCCACAGAACCAAGGCTGCCAGGAACCACGTGTCAGGTACAGTGGGGACAGGGCCCATGTGGCAGCAGGCTGAGCAGCTCTAATCCGTGTTTAGCCAGTACCTTGGCAAGCCATGAGCAGAGCGAGACAGATCAGAGGGCACTCTGCCCCCTGGGGGAGACACACTGGAGGACTGGGAAGAGGCCCCCACACTCCCCAGCTGCAAGCCTCCTGGACAAGATACAGAGGCGGGGCACTTAACAGGGAGCTCAAATGACCTGCAGACGCCCCTCTGACATTCTGACAGGTCAATGGCTTCACACACACACCCTAGCACATTAAACCTGGGCTTAGGTTCCTGCCATTAGCCTGGGCAGAAGAGAAGGCAGCCCAGTACAAGCCCACAGTATTTGCCCTCAAAAGAGAGGCCTCTCTTTGGGACCTGCCACAACAGTTTGAATATCACAAGTGGCAAGAAGGAAGGAACATGACATGGACATGTTCAGTGTCAGGGGACACTGTTTCACTGTAGGGATTCACAGAGAAGGACATGGAAACAGGGACAATACTCCAGTAAGAATACATCAGGCAGATGTGATGTGGTAGGGACAACGGGGGGCTGCACAGTGATGGGGACGCAGAGGAAGGAGCTCGGCTCTGGGAAGAATGAGGCCCCATCTACATCTCCCCTCGCCCTTTGCTTATTCTGTGACCCTGGACTAGTGACCTGGGCTCTCTGAGTCTCAGCATCCTTGTCTGCAGAGGCAGCACTTAGCCCCCAGATGAAGCCAATGCCAGTGGGCAGGCAGGGTCTGGCACTCAGCAGGGGATACTCGGTGTCTACAGAGCCTTCCCGTTCTGGTCTGTGGTGGGGAAAATACTTCCACAGAGGAAAGAGGCTGTCATTCCACTCCCCAGGAGGGAAAATAAGGTGAGACACCTGCAGCCTCTTATCCACTCTTGGCTCGGTGACTTGAGTTTGACACCTGCTGGGCTACATTCATCGATCAAGAACATAATTTACTGCCTGTCTTCACAGTGTGGCCTCCTCTCTCCCAGGCTGCCCATCTGCAGCCAGCAGCAACATAATCTCCCCTCCCTCCCAAACAGGTGATAAGTCAGCAGCAGGGCGGGTGGAGAAGTTATTGGGGGGAAGAGGTGATGGAGGAGTAATAGGAAACTGTGGACCAAGCCAGTTTCCAATTTAACTTTACCAAAAATAGAGCTGGGCCTGTGATTCCTATCTGAGTTTATCTTCCAACTGATTCAAATGGGATTCTGGGGAAGAGGTAAGACTAATTATTGTTCTCATACCTGAAAAGTCAGAGCAGCCAGCCCTTTTATTTTCTCATTAATTCAGTGAACAAACATTTATCGAATAAGCAGTAGGGCCTAGGGAGCCAGTTTCCTTGTTACAACCAAAGGCTCCCACCGCCTTTGGGTCTATTCATGGCACATGTGACCAAAGGATCACAGAATCCTAACAGACTTCCCAGTTAGGAAACAGCTATCCCAGGAAAAGGCTGACTTATGATGCTATGAAGGCTTGATTAGGCTAGTACCATAAATGCATGAGTTTGTTTCATTTGAAAACACATACATAACCAAAAAAGGATCCCAGGGTTCCCTAGGACCTAGGAGGCCATCCAATCATATTCTCTACCAAAAGTTTACCTCAATCTCTGAGTTTTCTCCTCCCTTCCCCACCACTAATATGTTCTGTGGCACCTGTGAGGTACTAACCTCCTCTGCCCCAGCTTTACATTATGTAAAGATTATAACATGCTCACGTCTCTGCTGTGGTGAGCAGGATGGGCACACTGCCAGATGGCCTGGTGCGTGGGTGGGTAGAAAGGGCACAAGCACTCAGGTGCAAACTGCTGGTGATCCACTCTTTTAAATGATTAATGTCACCCCACTGAGACCTGCATGACTATGCCATGATTCTGCCTTGTGACACATACTGCATACTGACATATGCCCCATTTTACAGCTTCATTTAACCAATGCCTTGAGTCCCAAAGGGTTCTGAAGTAAACCAAAGGAGGCCCCGAGCCTCAAGGGGCTGTGTGGGCAGGATAATCCCTGAAGAAATTCACAGTAGAGCAGTTAATAAGACCCCTCCAAGAAGAAACAAAACCCAGCAAAACCAACTAATGAGCATTAGAGAAGAGAATGAGCCAGGATTAAAGTGCAGACCACTCTGAGTAGATCCAGACCCACAGCAAATGAGCCTCCAGACCTCTTCATATAGCCAGGCACACCCCTGGGGCCAGCAAGGGGTCTTGGCGGGAGATTGGGGCTGGAGGACACCCAGCAATCAAAACAGGGCTGGGGAGAGGCCGTTGTCATGGTGAATAAGCTACAGGCTCCAGTCAGACAGAAGCACCAGAGCATCACACAGGGGCATCTGACTGGGAGGAGTCATCACCCAGAAGCCAAGGGCGCAGATGGAAGTGGCCTTTGATTAAAGAACTTCTCAGGAAGGGGATTTGAGACCCTGCAGCCACAGCCTATGACACCCACCTGAACCATGCACACACCTGGGCACTCCCCCCTGCCCCTCTCTCTAGCTTCATGCAGACCCTGGCTTCTGAAGGCCACATGCGGTTCACAGAGACACAGCTCCAATGGCCCTGCCAGGTTCAAATCCAGGGTCTTTAATCTGTAAGTTGGGGCCCATTAGACTGCAGGGGTGGCCCGGACAGTGAAAATCTGAAGCTTTGTGGGCCATAACGTCTCTGTCACAACCACACAGCCCTGCTGCTATGGCTCGAGACCAGCCACAGACAATGCATAAACACATGGGCACGGTCACGGTCCAATAAACCTTTGTTTACAAAAAAAAAAAAAAAAAAAAGGAAGTAGCCAGCCTGTGGTCCATAGTTTGCTGACCCTCTGTTAGAGAGTTATGAAGCAGCAGGAATAACCAATAATGTTCAAATAAAAAAGAATAGAAAATCGTGGGTGCTACATCTAGTAAAGAGTACATGGCAAGTAATAAGGGCATGGTTTTCAGAGACTTTTTCTCAGCTTATTTATATATACTTCTAGTCCTGGGTTTCCATATAAAATATTTTTAATTCTGTGACATATAGTCATAAAGTTTGGAAGCTGCTGCTCCGATCCAGCCCTTTCCCTTACAGCTGTGGAAACTGAGACCCAGAGAGCAGAAGGGCTCGGCCAGGCTCACCTGGTGTGGGATAGCACAGGAGGGACTAGAGCCCAGGTCTTCTGGCTGTAGTCTCAATGGCCCTTCGGCCCTTCCCCAGTCTCTGGGCTCACACAGGGACTGAGACCACATACTGGGGATCTGTTTCTCTCTGTTCCCCCTCCCCTTCCCAGGTGACACCAGCAGAGGGATATAGGAGTCTGCACTGGCTGAGCTGCTGTCCCCAGAGGCAGGCCAGGCTCTGAATGGCAAGGAGTGGCCAGGGGGTGTGGAGTAGCAGCACTGCAGAGGGTACCCCCAGCAGTGAGACACAAAGCTTCCAGGCAGGAAAAGGGGCAGAGGGCTGGGAGGAGGGGGGTGGGGCTCATCAGCGGTCACTGCGGGCAGGGCTCAGGGCAGAGGATGCTGACACCGGTGGAGAAAGCCAATGGGGAGCGTAGGTGGGAAGGAGCAGAAGGAAAGGCAAAGATGAAGCAAAAGAGGCACAGACAGAGCCAGCAGGAGCGACCTGAGTCCGCGTTAAGTGCCGATGTGAGGCCAGTTCCTCCCTCACAACCCCAGCCCCCACCACCCACAAGGAGACCAGACAAGTAACTCTGGCCCAGAGGGGAGCGTTTACTCACAGGGGGCATAAAACATCATCAGGACCGGCTTCTCTTCCTTCTTCAGGAGACGCCTGAAGTCCTGAGGCACAAAAAGAGAGCATATCAGCAGGTCACACACAACACAACCCCAGGACAGACCTCCGCCCACCCTGGTCCCCACAGCTGCAGGGGGGCAGTGTGAGCACTTTAGAAAGGATATGTCTGTCTTGGGGATGGGGCAGTCACGGCTGGAAAACTCAGGGATGATGTCTTCTGGACCACCCTCAAATGTTACAAGTGGGAAAACTGAGGCCCTAGGGGCTCAAATGGCTTTGCCAAGGCCACCTGGTGAGAGGAACTCATCAGAACGAGGCTACTGGCTTTACTTCCAGCTCCACGTCAACAGTTAAAAGATGGCAAAGACCGATTTCTGTCCCATGAGGCTGTCAAACAGGCCGCCCCTTCTTCATGTGATGTATGGAATGATTTTATTGTGGTAAGGGTGGTTGTTTTCACACATGCCCGAGTTGACCAGATGGGGATCTGCTCATTGTGTGTGTGTGTGTGTGGGGGGGGGGGGGTACCCATGCTGGCTAATCTCTAGCTAATCTCTTCCCAGCTCCAGCCCTACTACCATCATCTGTCCCCAGGACACGGAGCAGACAGGGCCTAAGGGGCAGTCGACCACACCCTCCAGGAGGCTACAAGCTAAAGGGATCATTCATATTTGTAAGACCCTTAGAACAGTGGCTGGCACGTTATTAAACAATATATAATGATTTGCTAAGTAAATACAGTAAAGGTAAAAAGACAAATGGTCACACTGTGCTAATGTGAAGAGTTAAGTGTAAGCGCGTAGAGAGCCAAGGATGGATGGGAAAAGCAAACCTATCGGGACTGTGATGAAGCACCCTGATAAAGCATACTTTGAGTAAACAAAATGTGCTGCTCTAACCGATTTTCAAGGAAGAAAATCAGAGGGTTTTCTCTTTTGAATAGTAAGGAAAATAAGAAAATTTCAACATGCAGCTTTCTGGCAGCACGAAGTCATTAAGTAAATGAACGATGGTGCAACCTGCACAATGGAATGCCACTGCATTATTAAAAATGACCAGGACGAATACTTAATGTCACACTAAGATGCAAATGTTACAGTAAGTGGGGGTGGCAAGTTACAAAACAGCATATAAAATGTAACAACATCTTTGTGGATAAAAATATTTGTTTGCCTTAGCTTAAAAGCCTGGAAGACTACAAAAATATCTAGTATCTCTCAGGGGAAAGCTATGTTTGCCTTTTGCTTTTATGCTTAAGGTGTATTTTTAAATTTTCAACAATGAATGTGTATTGTTTACAATTTTTCAGTTAGATAAAAAGAAACTGAAAATTTTTGTGGCTACCGAAAATATTTTATAATAAATTCTGGAAAATGTTTACTCTTATTTACATAATTGAAAGGTTAAGGTACTCGTTTTAAGGCAGAATTAGTAACCAAGATATTTGACCCTAACTAGGGGTGGAGGATGCAAACACTTTCCTTTTCTTTCTTTCTTTTTTTTTTTTGCAAACACTTTTACCCTTGGAGATAAAACCTGGCCGCCAAAGATGTAAGAAGAAAAGGTTTCATAGAGCCAGTAGCAAGTTGGCTTCATATCCTGAGTAGTAACAGACATTTCATTCGAAGATGCTTAATTACCTTCACAAATACGGAATACATTGGATCAGCAACTCAAAGTTGAATTTGGAGATGCAGTTATTTTATGTGGAGATTCTATGAGCAGAAAAGCAGCCACAACTCATATTTCCACAGGAAAGAGCACAGAGAATAAGGGACTACACACAGGTGTGAAGAAAGTGTTGCTGCTTAACATTCCTGCAGATGCAGAAGAGCCACCTTGGAAAGTTCAGGACACGACATTTGGGGAAAGGAGGCACCAAACCATTACTCTTCAGAGAAGCTACAAACATTTATAATGACAGGAGCAGTACTCAGTTTAGGCTGTCTGTGGCTCCACAGCTGTGGGCACATGTGCCATCCTTTCCTGACACTTGCCTCTCTTCCCTTGGCTCCACATGTTTTTTAAAAAGGTTTTAGCTTGGAGCTGACAATACTGGCACTTCCTATTCCAGCGAATGCTGACGCCCAGCCCTTAATTTGAATCACCACTGACCCATGTGGTTGGCCCACAATGATCACATATGATCCTCCTCCAGAAAGTAAAAAAAGCATCATTTCCTTCTGGAGTAACAAGCCTTAAGAGTAGAGTCAATAATTTTAAGTGAAAAGAGAGAGGGGGTGGAGGAAGATAAAAGCTGTGTTTTATTTTACCAAGATAAGATGAGCATTTTCCCTCCATCTACAAAAAAGCACTGCTGGCCTCACAGACTTTTGGAATGTCACAGAGAAGTTCTTACCCGTCCTCTGGGAAGGGACAACTGAGCAAATAAGGCGCCACACAGGTGCACATGGATACAGACACACATTCAGGTCAGGTGCGTGGGCCGGTGAAGGAGGGGCAGGGATGTGTCACAGCTTTTGTTAAATACTCAAGAGCAAATGATGACTATAAACCAGACCCTCCCTTCCACCCACCATCCTGGCCAAATCCGGAAATTGACACTTAAGATGGTAAATTTGTTCAAAGTTACACAACGACTCAGAATTGTAAAGACCTGACCCAGTTCTCTGGAAATCCAACCCGAATCTCTCAGATTATTCTTACAAACAAACAACAACAACAACAACAAAATAAAAAATGCAAAGCCAATGCCAGCAGTGTCTGTATTACATTATATGGAGAGGACATTTAAATCTATATTCATGCAAAGAAAACCAAGGATGCTAAAATAATTAAACAAGGAAAATGAAGATGGGTGCAAGTTCTCAGTCAGCCTGGGGGACATTATGGAGCTGGAGAGGGCAGTGAAGCATCAGGGTCCTGGCCGAGTTTCCCTGGAGGAAAGCACATAGGTCCTGGGACGCTCCCCTTTCTCAGCCCCTTGGACTCCTTTCCGTGGGAGGTCCTGGTACCAGGAAGGCCTGATGGGAATAAATTACCTTTTCACTGTCAATGTGGACAACATCTTTGGCTCCAGGATCTTCCTCCCACAGCGGGGGCCCTTTTGGATCCTTCAGAAAGGCCACTATGGACTGAGGGAATAAAGAGGGATGAGAAAACGCATTTTAGTGAGAGAAAGAGGTTGGGGGGATCAGGAGCCTGCCCAGTTTCCCTGCCTGGACACCCGAGTACACCAAGTGCTGGGCACAGGACTGCATGTGGCATGGGCCCTGGAAGTGTGCTATTTCCACTGTGCGCTAACATCACCACTAGGTGCTCCCCCAAATCAACCTCTATCATGCCCACCAGGCTTTTTCAATCATAGGATACCTGCTCACTCTGAGCAGCTGGTCCACACCTACTGTGCGACTTCATGGACATAAAGGGGAAACCTGAGACATCAGTTGTCTGAGTCTCACCAGAGACACACTAGTGCTTCTGCCATATCTTCCTTCCAAGAAGTCTTTCTGACTAATTGACAGAGGTCTCCAGTCTTGTCCTAAGGGGATATTTCCACATTCCTGCAGCCACTAAAACTGTCAATCCCAGAAGCATATAATCACATCACTTATTACCCGTTTGGTATTTCACCCTCTAAATTGGTTTTGGAGTGAGTTAAATCCCGCTTATCCTCCACTGTGTGTTTATTGGTGAGGCCCAGGCTGGAAGCCCCAGGCCAGGGTGCTCACCAGTTGGCCTGGCCCCTGTTGACTGTACTTCTCTTCCTGAAGGGCCCCTGCTAAGCTGCCCAGTGAAGATCTGACAACAACCTTAAAGATAAAGGGCCTCACTGGCCTTTGGCATGTGGACAACTGGCTCTCTACTCCTTTGGGAGAGGGCACAGAAAAGGGGGTACCGTTGCTCCTCTCCCTACCTGCTATACTTCACTGGTCCAGGCAGAAGCAGTATTCCCTTTCCCTTCAGTTACTTGGGGAGATGGTACTCAATATCCCTGAGAACCAGGAATAGGAACCACAAACCAGCCAGGCCTCCATCCTTCCAACTCTAGAAGTGAGCTGCTCGCCTCTGTGTCAAGAGAACGGACCCCTCTGTGTCTCCCAATTTCAAGCCAAATTCCACGACTTCTGTCAGCTCTAACCAAGCTCCAGTGATCCAGTGAGCAGAGGCTGCACTGTATGTACACTGTTTCAGGACACCTTGCTCACTCCTGTCTCCGTGTGTATGTCTGTGTGTGTGCATGTGTGCACACACATCTGTAGGGAGGGTGGCCCAAGGTGAGGAGAGGAAATACCCTTTTAGTGAAATTGTGCATTCAGCCCATCTGCTGGTTCCACACAGAGAGGACCTGAGTGACTTATTATTTCTGGAATCTCCTATTCAGAAAGAACTATTATGGGAGAATGGGAGATCGCCAAGATTTTATAGGAATGCATTCCTGCATATAGTGCTTCCTGTCTGTCCAAGTGGAACTGTGAAATGCCTACTGGCAAAAGAACAGGCATCTCTACCTGTTCTCTACCATGGCCAAAGGCAGGTGCACCCCTTCTCCACCCCTTGTCGAAGCTTCACTGTGACAACAAAAGTAAAATGGAACTGGCAGGGCCTTCCCTGAACCCACACTCACCCACAGTTACAGAGGCCCCTGCCCAGCTGAGAAGGACGATGGCAGGCTCCCCACGCCCCTGACTGGGCTCCAGAAATACCCAGTGCTGGGGCTGTCAGCACTAGGCTTCAGGCGTACGGGAAACCCCAGGCTCACATGAAGACATTCACTTCATTGTATGCACATGCACTGTTCGGGGCAGAAGGTCCACATTCAATAGATAATCAGTGGGAAAAGAACCCCAGCGAGGCCAGGAACTACTACTCTGGAGGTCCCTGTCCCCACACTAGGCATGAGTTGAGCTTCAGAGTTAGCACAGTCCCAATCCCCCCTTCAGCAACAAGAAACAAAGAAGGATATGGATTAAAAAAGGAAAGAAAAGACCTCTTTTAAAGTAACAATTGACATTTATGCTTGTAGCTTTCTGTTTTTCAGATGGGGATTATAAAATTTAACTGAAGTTCCATAAGTTCTTTCCAAGTTGGTCTAACTCAACAAGACCTTGGTTGGAAAGGTCTGAAGAAGCAGTGGGGAGCCTGCTCGCAGCAGTCCTACTCTGCGTGCTCTGAACCCCTGGAAACTGCCTGACATCACACCTGTCCTCACAGCTCCCACACTTGGGAGGTCAGTAGAGGGGCACCTAAATCTAAGTTCACAAGTGACTCCGGTCCTCCCACTGGCTTAGTAAGGACCTAGGGGGACACATGTGGTAAGCAAAAGGGTGCTTATGCAGAAGTTCCTCCCTTGGAGTCCCCTGGTGGTTGCCCATGGGGAAATGTAGTAAGCTCTCACTCATCTAGCCCTGGCCCTCTTCGGAGGCCATGCAGTCACTGTGACGGTGCCCCTGCCCAACCCTGCAGGACGACAGCAATAACAGCCAGAGCATGCACCTGAAGAGAATGTGCCCACCTTCCAGAGGCTTGTCTGTCTCTCTAGAGACAGGTCCCAGGAGAAATGCTAATGGAAAGTCAATCAGTGACTGAGGGTGGCTCTGCTCTCAGCTGCTCAAGCTGAGAAGGCAGAAGCTGTCAGGCAGTTGGGGAGATGCCAGGCCACCTTTCCCTTGCCCTGGAGAACTCCAGGGATGCTACCCCAGTCCCTCTTGGCCCTATGGGCTTTCAGAACCCTGGGACTAAGGATGCCCTCTGTGTGTCTGAAGCCGAAGACTCTGACATGACAATGCTCAGCCCACTCCCAAGGAAGGGGAGAGAGAGCCAGTCCCACACACCTGCCCCTGGAAAAAGGAGGACAAAGGCCAGGACTCTGTCGTTCCCACCCAGACTTGCAGCAGCAAGCTGACCACTGGGCTCCTTGCTCCTCTCCTGCTACTTCAGTTCTGAGAAGTCGCCGCTGCCTGCTCTGATCCCAGGATGGATTCCTCAGAGGGCCTGTCTACACAGATGAGCACAGCCTCCAAAAAGAAACCAAACACCCAGCCACTCTTCCCTTCATTGCATAAGTACTCTCCCCATCCCACCCAGCTAAATCTTGCCCCTGGGGAGCATGTGTTCTCTCTGATGACTTCAGTTGACGTCTTAACACAGAATAAGAAGGGCCAAACAACTCTAGTTGAAAGAATTTTCAAAGTGTCTAGGTGGGTGTTAAGATGATGAGTCATCAGGCTGAGTCCCTACCTAAAGTAAAAGCTACAGCAACTTAAAAAAAGAATGAGTGTTAGTTAATACATGAGAGATGACCTGAGGGATGGCAGAGGGAGATGGATGGGGGTGGGGGTGGGGGTGGGGGTGGGAGTGGGGGACTGACATCTATACAGACAGATGGAAAGACAAAAAAAGAATGGAAGGAGATACAGACAGAGGAGGGACAGACGAAGAGACAGGAGCAGCACAAGCTCCAACCCAGTCTGAAAAAGAGGAGAGCCAGAGACAAGTGAGATCAGAATGTCAGGACCAAAAGCTTATGGCCCAGGCATGGCACGGGATGTCTCCTGGGCAGACATTGAAGAAGACTGGCTGGGGGAAGAGGATGCCGATGACAAAGCGGGAGAGTGGAAGTGCAGCAGAAGGGCCAGGGCTGGGGCAGCTGCTTTGTGCTAATGAGGTAGCACCTAGAGATTATAGGGGCTTGTGCTAAATGTCACTTGAGCTTTTCTGCTCAACTTAGACTGCTTCTAAGTTGGGCTGGTGGCAGGGAATACCTCAGTGACATGCACATCTCACCTGGAACAAGCTGCATAGCCCAAAGATGCCAACCTACCCGTTTCCTATACCTTGTGCTAACCTGGGCACTGTAAGCCCCCTCCACCTGGAGGTGGCCACTGTGGATGCCACCACAGAGATGAGAAGAGGCTTTTGAAGCCACAGGAAAAGGAGAGCTAGCCTTTGTAGGGGAGAGAGGAGTGACAGCACCTGCCTTATAGGACAACTGCTAATACATTCACAAACTTATCCCAAGGCTGGTTCAACCCCACTGTGATAACAGTTACAAACTTTCCAGATATTCTGCTGACATATGCCCTAGAGATAAAGAACCTCTCGGGTCATTCAGAAGAGCTATTTGTGCAATCTGCCCTTCCTTCTCTCAGAGAGAAACTGCCAGACTTTGGGCATCCATTCAGACTCCACCTCTGCTGAGAATAAGGGAGGTAAATTTACCTTAAATGTCACAGCTCGGTTATATTCAGTATGAAATGCACCATCCCTGTCAAATGAGGAGAAAAAGGTGTTAACTTCAAGAATGGTTGTGAAGATACATACCTTTGGGTGCCTGCAGCATCTTAATAAGATTTAGCTTTTGAACACAGTTCAGGATTTTTAAAAAAGAAATAATTGTAAACACAAGAAAAAATTATTCTGAAATAAAATTAATCTAACTAAAAATCACTGTTCATAGAGAATATCAATGAAAGCTTTTAGCACTTACTTAGAAATTGGAAATGCCCATGTATACTTACTGGTAATGGAATAATTCGACCTTTTTGTCCTTCAGGCTCAGGTCAACTTTCATCTTCTTGCACAATTTTCTGCTCTCTGAATCACTGAAAGATACCAATGTCGGCAACCATTTGTTACCTGAAATCCTCACAAAGGTGTTGACAGCAAAATCTGCTGTTGTTCTAAGAAATAAGCCAAGCAACTTGGAATTCTCAACAGTACATGAGGACCTTAACATCCCTGGGCTCTCTGAGATCTGGAGGAAGGAGAATAATTAACAGGATAAGGGCTGATGGAAAGAGGCAGGGACCAGCATACAGGAGAGGACATGTCACGACTTCTAAGTGACAACACAGACAGGTCCAAAGGAAGTACCCAGAAGCTTAAGAGGTGGACAGCCCATCATAAAAAGAACAAGCTCCAATCCTGGCTGACCTTTAGACTTAACTGGGGAAATATTAAAAACTGATTCCCTGGCCCTCCCCAGATCATTAATTCAGAATCCCTCTGGGGATGGGGCCAAGCAAGACTTCCATTTTTAAAGCTTTAGTGTATGCCATCTGCTATACCCCATCGGAGCAAGGCGGCTGGAAGATGTCCTACCGTGTTGAGGTAGTTATGAATCCAATCAGGTATTGACAAAAGCCACAAGGAGGAAGGGGAAAACTTGGGCTAAAGAGGCCCCTCCCTTACATCTAAGATGTAACCCTCTTGCAGTTCTTCCAACAAGAAATGTTTCCCAGGTGCCAGTCACCATGTAAAAAGCACTCATCACAAGATCTCTAACTCCAGCATCCTTCCTCTTAGACCCTGGGTCTCCAAGTGTGGTCCCTGGACCAGCAGCATCAGCATCATCCAGGAACCTGTTAGAAATGCATTCTCAGCCCCACTCCAGCCCTACTAAAGCAAAATTTCTGGGTCCCTGAGCAATTGCATTGAACAAGCCTTCCAGCTCATTCTGACATGTGCTCGAGTTTGGGGATCACTGTGCTAGACCAGCATCCTGCACTGGCTCTTCCCCCTTTTCTCTAACTCCTCAATGCCTGCACCAGCCCCTCAGAGACCGCACCCGCCCTTCCTCTCTGCACTCAGCCAGTCACCCCACATGCACAGGCCCTGGCCTATTACGTCAGAGCCATCTCCCCAGATCATACAGAACTCAGTGAAGGATCTCAGCCACCCCACGTCCACTGGTCACTACTAAATACACAGCCTGCATTTCTAGGGACTTGGTTTAGCCAGGTATGACAGCTAACTGAGACAGGGCCCTTCATCTCCCACCTGCTTACACACCTCACCTCCATCTATAGCCACCAGTTTCTGGTGCACCTGCCCCAGAACACACAGACTAATTAAACCATTCAGCTAAACATGAAAAGCAAACTCATCAATGGAACACACAGAGCTGCAGGACTTCATTTTGGGTGTAAAGATGCAACCTGAAATTCAAGCAGCATGTCTCACTGGAGAGGTGTTAAGTTGTCCCATGAGGCAGGTTGGTCCTCTGGGAGAGGGGGAGTGTCGCTCTGCCCTGCCTCACTTGGGCCCGGGGGCTTCTCTCTCTACTAGTCCCAGCCATCTAGCCATCTCTGTAGCCACTGCAGCTTCCAGCCCAGGCATGGTAGAAAGGGGGGACTCAAGAAACGCATGATGAGTCCAGAAAGGAAAGGCTGATGACATTGCAAAGGCTTTTGCCCAAAGGGGGCAAGGGTACTTTAAGATAGGGAGAGTCCAGAGAGAAGGAGTAAGCTGGCGGTGGGGAGGAGGACAGAGGGGCCCGTGGCGCACTTCAGAAGGAAGCCCAGGGCATTTGGTCTCTGGGAACTTTCATACCCAATAGCCCTCTGGGGTGCCATACATGCCTCCCCATACACCAGCTATTACAGTTCAGGTCTTCCTGCCTGCCCAGCAGGGGCTTTGTGGTGAAGCGGCACTGGCAGGTGGTGGGTTTGTTTGAGAACAACTGTGAATGAGGTGCCCTTTTCCTGCCTGAGTTAATTCCTCATGAAAGAGGGCTCGACTTGGGGTGTTCACAGCCATCCGCTTGGTACTTTCCTTATAGGACTTTGCTCTGTTGTGCTTAACTGTTTGTGACCTCCTACTGTCCATACACCCAACTGTAACCATAAATAGCCCAAGGGCAGGAACCAGGGCTCAGATGCCCGGACCCTCCCTCATAGCCATTTGGGTGGCTGGCAGGGGTGCCCATAGGGCCTGCTCCCGCCTCTCACACCACAGCACCAACCCTGGTGGCTCACACTGCACAGTAGTCACTGGAGGGGGAATCCCCATGCCATGCTGGCTCTCTTTTCCATCAAGCCTGGCCAGCAGCCTCTACCTATGACTTCCACAAAGCAGAAAGAAGAATGGCAGCGCTCAGGTCATTCCAGCCCAACCCCTGCCTGGTCCGTGGGAATCAGGCCATGGAACCGTCCTGCCACGACAGACTCAGGTTCCCTCAGGGGCCAGGCCACTCTTAGGAGAAAGCCTCCAAACCAAACAGCTGCCCAGTTGGCTGGTAGAGCTGGGCAAGAGGCTCCCCCATCTGTCCCTCCATGTGGCCTCCGAAGTCAGCCCCGCCCACAGCCTGCCACCCTCATACCAGTTAAGCAACTGCCTATCTCTGCCATAGAACTCCTTGTTGCAGACTGTGAAACCTTCCCCCTCAGGTTAAGTGACAGTACCAGGACGTCTCTCCTCTCCCCTTCCCCGTACACACCTCTTTTTCTGCCTATGTGAGGATACTTCTGGCACAGACCTGAGAGCCCTTGGCCATGGAACTCCTAACCTCCCTTCCCCGATGTCTTCCTCTGATTGACATCTGTCCAGCTCATCCTCTGACTGCCCCATCAAAATAGAGGTGAGCTATTTCTCCAGGGTTACAACAGCAGCTGGCACATGGTAGGCACTCTCTAAATAACCTGAGTGAATGAGCGAATGATGCTGTCTTCTTGTTGCTGGGACGAGGCTTTGCAGTTCTGGCTCTCCTCTCTGTGTGTGGAGCTCCAGGAATCCACCCGGTGACAATTCCTGACCGTGTTCTCTCAGCTCTGCTCCCCAGCCTCCTACAATTCTGTCTCTCGGACGGTATACGTACGTGTGTGTGTGTGTGTGCAAGCATGTGTACGTGTATGAATTGTGCAGTACAGACAATGAAAGCCAGAAGGTTTAAGAAGGGAAGAAAATTATCCAGGCTCAGGAACTTAAAAGGATCTGGGATGATAGATTAAGTACAATTAATTGATTTACTGTCTGCCTTCCTGTCCCAGCCAGTGACTGGGGCTCTAGGGAAGAAAAGAGACATAGGCAGTGAGCAGGGAAAAGAGATGCTTTGCTTGGATAAAGAATATCACCATGGCTCATGGAGAGTGGGCCCAGCAGTGCACAGGCCCTCCCAGCCTCCACCCACTCACCTGCTGCTCCTGGAAGTGAGATCAAGGCCACTGGTCTGCTACATCCCATCCCTCCCCACCAGCGTGGTCTCCTCCATGAAGAACATGGAAGGGGAGACCATAGAGGCTGATACACACTTCCCTCGCTGCCCCACGCCCCACTCCCAGACACACAGGCCTGAGTGTTCTCTTCTGGCTGTAGTCTGGAGTGGCTGCTGCAGACACATGGTACTGTGTCCCTTAGATCTTTGTGTACAGTAATAATTGTCCAAGAGGCTGGTGACTAACGCTCCTGGGAGTCAGACCCAAGGATCAGGGTGGGGGTGAGAGTAGGAAGAAAGAGAAGAAACATCGTGGTGGAAGCCAACAAAGGGGGTATCTGGGGTCTTCACAAGTCCAGCCTAAGTACCAAACCTTCCTGAGAGGAAAGCTCCCCAGTCAGCTGGAATGACAGCTTCCACATCTGGCTCTACCATCAGCCAGTCTGCAATTGACTTCCTAGGCTGCAAAATGCAGGAGCTGTCCGCACATGCTGAATGGAGCTTCTGATTCCTCTACAGGGTTAAGTAACATCAAAGCATCAAGACAGGCTGCCTTGATATCCTGACACCCAAACCAGGATATAAGATGGAGATTTAAAAAAAAAAAATCTGAATCCCCATCACCTTTTCATTCCCAACTTGATCCTCACTCAATTGGCCAGCATTCTTACGTCCACCGAAAACCATGTTCAGCTTTCCCCCGGTGACTACACCGAAAACCAGGAGGCAAGGCCTCTACCTGTCTGGGCCCTTAACACTGTTCCCGTGGCTACCCCAGTCTCTGTGGGGTGCCTTTCCCCATCAAAGGGATAAATCTCTTCCTGCCATCTGCTGCATCTAACATGGTGGAATACTGAGCAGACGGGCCTGTGATCCCCTGGGGATGGGAAGGAGAAGGAGGGAAGTGTCTTCACTGCACAGACATGAAGAAAATGGGGGCTGAGCAGTGAGCAAGAAATGCTCAGTGAAACCCAAGGACAATGTGGAAGAATGTGGTTGGAGGGCCCAATTAGAGACCAGTCCTGGAAGACTTGAACCGTGGACTTGGACAGGCCTGGGTGGTCACGTAACATCCTCTGATGAAGGGACTCCCTACACCCGGGACCCTCCCAACATGGCCATTCTCCTTGGTACCTACCTCAAGAAGGTACATATTAAGGTCTGAACGATGTAGTACAGTGGATGAGAGTAAAGGGAATAAGAGAGAAGAGGATGTGGCTTCTCCCACGCAGACATGCACGGTACGTCCTCTCCACTGCCTTCCCAGCCCACGATTCTAAGGCTCCGCTCCTTACAGGGACATATCCCCCCCAATAAGTACATGGCAACATGCCAGAAGGTATCTGAAGCCAGATACACACAGCACTTATTCCGGGTGTTGATTTATCCCAAGGTAAGTAATGTTGAATATGCTTATATATAAAGGAACAAATGCAAATTTTTAGAGAAAAATAGAAGACTTTGAAATATGTTAGGCCTGCCCTGGCAGGCCCCCAATCTTGCATCTGGGAAGCCATCACTGCACTAGAAAAATCAAGCAGATGGGAGGAGAAGAGCAGGGAAGAAAACAAATGTGGTAAGGCAATGACCTTAAACCCCAGGAAAAGAAACCAGAGAGAACCTGATGGAACGACCTTGCCCCCGTGACACTCGGGAATTAGCACGCCAGGCACAGCTCCACGCTGGCTCCAGCTCAGTGGCCCAGACAGCAGCACTGCACGCCAAGGCTAAGGCCCAGCATCAGGCCGCCAGGGCACGAGGGGAATACCAACTCCCTCACACACAGCCCACTTAACAGCCGGACAACCACCACCAGCCAGAGCAAGTGTGGCTGCTAAGGACTGAGCCAGGAGGTAGAGTGAGGGGAGGGAGAGCTGACAAAACCCTGGACAGAAGCCAGACCCCCTCCAGATATTGCACAGCAACAAGTCTCAGTGCTTGGGAGCAGGGAGAAAGCCCAGGGAGAGGGGCAAGCGTGCTCCTACAGGTGCACACACAGGAAGAGCCAGAAGGGTAAGAGGAAGGGAGGAAAGAAAGATCTACGTAGACAGAGAGAGGGAAGAGAGGCCAAAAGAAGCAGAAAAGCAGGGATTCAGAGGAGGGAAAGGCAATAGAAACCTAGGGTGGAGAAAAAGGGGACAGGAAGGGAAGGCCCTCAGAGGGGAAGGAGAGGAGATAGCCAGAATAAGGAGGGAGGGCCACAAAAAGAAAAAGACCCTCACCCCCTACACACACACACACAGAGACTGCAAGGCACATGCCACACCAAACCTGGCAGCTTCCAGCATTTTCTCAAACAGGCTACTTAGGGATGAAAGCAACTTGGAAGATTCAACTCCACATTTCACAGATTAAACTGCAGCACAGAGACAGCCAGTGACTTGCCAAAGGCTTCACAGCTGGACTCAAGGCCAGGCCCCCGACCTGCAGCCCTGCAAATCCCACTGTACCGCCTACTTCTTAAGGGGCAGAACAAAACACTTCACAGGCTGGGGCTGACTCCCATGGCCAAGGTCATCTCCAGAAGAACCAAGGGGTCCTCACCCCACAAACAGTTGTTAAATGAAAAAATGGACCATTTCTACCCCTCCAGCTTCTTCCTGAACATTCCTGCCCAGATGGGCAACAACAACAGTAGCATGGACTCTCATGTTTAAGTTATGTTTTCTGTTCTAGAAAAAAACTTTCATTTGCTTAATCCTCATCCCAGACCCAGGAAGAAGGCAGAATGTGTACCACTTTCCCATTTTACAGCTGAGGAAAATAACTTATCCAAAGTCACAGGGCCAGTTAGGAGAGCTGACCTTTACCCCCAGCCTCCTCCAAGTCCAAGGCCTGCCACTTACCCCACACATCAGCAAAGACCTGCCCCAGAGCAGTGTCTTTTCTTACCTCAGATGCTTCCTGCTTCCCTCACCTGCCCTTCAAAGAGAAAAGCAGAGTGGCTTGTCCACAACTGACCTTCCCAGTCACCCACCCCAAACCCTGTCCACATTCTGGCCACCAACACTTTGCAAAAGTGTAGCTGGAAAGGATGAGAGATGAAAACCTCAGCCAGGCCCATCCAAAGGGAGATAAGCTCTGGCCAACCATCTGCTGCTTGACAGCAGCAGGGATAAAGACAGCAGCGTGGCTCTGTGCCACCTGCTCATTCTTCCACAGACAGCGCCAAAAAACATTCCCAACAGCACTGCTACCTGTTCCCGGGAGGGTATCATTCACAGATCCACAGACATAAACTGGATGCACTTGGGACAGCAACAAGAGCTGTCATCCCAGGACCTGTGGCATTAACACGAAGGTTCCCCGTGCCCTGATGATTTACAGGGCAAGTTTAGAAGTCCAACAACGAGAGAGGACGAGTTGAAGGGCAGAGCCCCACTCATGCCCCTGGGGATCTCCTGGTCTAACAGGGCTCCGTGAGCACTGCCACCTAGGGTGGCCTGCATGGATAGGGAAATCCTGTCTCTTAGGCTGCTCTGGTAAGATTTAGTTGCACCTGCCTCTGTTATCAACCTCAGCCCGAGATATTCCTGCTTCTAACATAATCCACTTTGGTTCCATAATCTACCTACTTACCTAAAGTATTTTAAAACCTATTTAACATTTCAGGTTATACTTCTTTTTACAGGGATAAATTCAATAAATTGATGCAGCTACATGCAATAGTCTATCCCTTCAACTTAAGGTTACCTCTTTTAAGGTGCTTCTCTGACCAATTTTAATTCTACCATTTGAAATTCATAGGATTTTCCCCCTGACACTTTTATTGACTCAGGACATCATGTCTGCAAACTCTGAGTCCTGAATTCTAATCTCTGTAGTCTGTCCTCGCATCCTAACCCCAGTCCCCATTTCAGAGACTCTTGCTCTGGGTATTCTCCAGCACATATGGGAAGTGGAGTGGGCCTTTTGCCTCCATAGGCAGTGCTCCAGGGCCACACTTCAGGAATAGCCAGGGCACTTGGAATGCCTCATACTATATTCTGAGGTCTTTGCATCAAATCTGAACTTTACCGCCTCTGTGAAGCTTTTCTTAACCTTCTCAAGCAGAGACT
This sequence comes from Loris lydekkerianus, assembly GCA_963574355.1. Classification (NCBI taxonomy): domain Eukaryota; kingdom Metazoa; phylum Chordata; class Mammalia; order Primates; family Lorisidae; genus Loris; species Loris lydekkerianus. The sequence continues at coordinate 7,893 of CAUYPK010004154.1, read as the reverse complement.
CTCCCCTAACTCTCCCTCTATACACATAGCCTGTGTTTACAGCACGTTTCACCTGGCCTTCTAATCCCTTGGCCATAGGTCGGCGTCCCCCTTGCACACTGAGCTCCTGCAGGAAGCAGTTACTCCTCTGGGTGGTCTCAAAGCACAGAGTAAATGCTTGACAATGGCTGTTGAATGGACCCCGGTGAAGGTAGCAACTACATCAAAGCTCCTTTTGCCCATTTCTGCCATCTATGAGCCTCTTAAGAAACCCGTACAAAGTGGCTCCATCAGCTGGGCAGAACTGTTGTCATCTTCAGACAGGGAAATCCACAGTGCCTTGTCCCATCTAATAGGCTTTGTCACTCTGTCACTCACACAGAGCTCTCCTGGTAAAATACCTGACACAGAGAGGTACCTAGGGGATAAGAACACTTTTAGACCAGTTATGAACTCGAAATAACCAAAGGCTAAGATCTTACCAAGCACCCCGTGAGCAATGCTTTTGTTCAGTTAGTATCTGGAGTTATGAGGCCAGCCACAGAGACACAGACATACAGCCCAACAGAACACACCACCTGGCTAGGATTTATTCTCCTAGTCTCACTCTGCTTTGTCAAAATACAAATCTCCTTCAATTCTCTTCAGTCATAAGCAGAATAAGCTTGTGGTCATCTTATAAATCAGTTGTATCCCCAGAATTAATTTGCAAAATAGCTGTTTAGAACTTAGACTGAACAGGAAGAGGATTATGCTGGAGCAGACCCTGGAAAAGCTCACTTAACCCACAGGAGAGTAGCAGGGCTTGTGATTTGGACAAGTATAGCTACATGATAAGGACCAAAGACCCTTACAGGCCTGAGCCACCTCCGAGACCAAGGCAGAGTCAGATCGACCAGCTGCTCCCATCACCTTTGCTCTGTGGGCAGCAGGGATATCTGGCAGTAATGACCTGGGTTGGAGGTGAAGCTCGTGATCCTTGCTGCAGGTCCACCACAAGCAAATCCACTGGCTGACTCTAAAAATCACTCTGCCTCCCCGGGCATCAAGGCCCACTTTTAAACAACAGAGAGGCCTCCTCCACTACCCACTTCTCTTAAGGAAGACAAATCAACACGGTGAAATGCAGAAAGTGAAAGCTCTATGGAAGAAGGGAAGAAAGGTGGCTGAAGCTGGGAAGAATGAGAGGAAAAGCCAGACCTCTCCTTTTCCAATCCATAGGGGACCCTGAAGTATCACTGGGGGCAGGGAGTGGGTCTCTCCATCACATCTTCTCTCCCAGAGAATTTATCAAGGGACAATTCTCTATACCAGCCACCAAAGCCCAAGTGCCCCCTGCCCACCAGCCACTGTGCCCTGTGCTTCCAGCACATACCCACAGTCTACCCAGCAGACGGTGCCTTGTCCTTTCACTGCCTGGGCCACAGTGGACAATAACCTGAGATGATTTTCAGCTGCCGCCTCTGTAAAAAAATAAAATTAAATTAAAATAAACATCTGCACCCAAGGGTGAGGAAGGATAGAGCCCAGTCCCAGAGTGGGTATAGAAGTCTTGAGCACCAGTTAAACAACTGTTCTTGAAGTACCAGTGCAGGAAGAACACCCCGGCTCTTCTCAGAGGCCCCGATCCCGCCATCGTCAGGGGCTGTCCTTAAGACCCAGACCCCTACAGCTCACACCTCACCCTTCCAAGAATCAGCCAGACCCTCAAGTCCAGTAGAACCTCTGACTCATACCTTACTGGGACAAATTTTAAAAATTTCACCTGCAAAAAATTATAATCTATGCAGTTCATGTGCCCCGGTGCGCATGACGAGAGCTGGTCCAGATCCTACCTCTACTTGTGCTGCACACATTTATCTAGGAGCTCTGTACTTGACATTGGTCTCTGATGGGCCAGTGCCAAGTATACCTAGACCACATCTCACAGCCTATCTCCCCAGAAGCCACAAGGCAAGAGCCAGCCCTGGTAGCAGCTCTGGGTTCAGCCTCAGGCATGTGCGCTATGCCTTGGGGCAGGATGGAGTGGACACACAGAAAGAAAGAGTTTCTCATTGGTGCAAACACCAAACCTTGTGGTTTGGGCAAAACATGTAGATACAGGTACAACCGTGAGAGGGAAAAGTCTTGGGGACAGAGCCTCTGTGGTCAGGATTTAAACACAGCCAGCCTGCAAGGATCCACTACAGAGTGGCTGTGGCCAGTTTCTGACACCTGTGGCTAGCAGACTCCTGAATTAGCAGACTCATCAATCACCTTCTCCCAAGTAACCCCTGGGAGCTCACTCTAACGGCCTGCTAGGCAGACCCCGGTGAGGAAAGCGAGCTGCTGTCTTCTCCCACCAAAGCCACATGTCTGAATTATGTGCCTCCATGGATATCCTCTTCTAGTGTGGATAATGGTAGCTGTTTGTGAATACAGAGCATGCTGAGCCTTTCACCAAAGTGAACAAAAAGCTTCGTTCAAGAGACATGCACAGAGTCACTCGGAGGAGGCACTCCCAGGAAACCATGGCCGAGGCAACAGGAGGAAGGCTAGACGCTGTGGAGGGGAAAAGCCATTGTCCCATCCTTCTGACTAGGCTGGGGAGCTGGGCAGGGGGAGAGGGAAAAACAAAGCAGAGCAACATCAAGTACCTCGACCCAGCCTGCCTCTCAGCAGCAGAGAGGGTGGGAGGCAAGAAAATCCAGTTTCTGCTCAGAAAACCCAATGAAAATCTCAACTCTGATGTAACTGGTATAAGCAAAGAGGCAGGAAGGTAAAAGGATCACCCGATGACTGGAGACAGTCAGACCTACGGCAGGAGCGCTCAAGCCCTGCCTCCTGCCTGCAAGCTACCAACAGTAGAGCCCGCCTCCCCTCTCTAGTTTCCCATAATGACTTCCCGGCCTCAGCCCCTCTGTCACTGCAGGATCAATATGTTTCTTCCTAGCCCCCATCATAGGAAATAAGAGGCAGAGGGCTCAGGGGACCAGCTCTACCACCTACTAGCTGGCAGGCCTCAAATGAGTCCGTTATTCTTGGCTTCCATTTCCTCATTTGTAAACTGAATGTTATCTGACAACCTGCACCGCCTCCCTCGTGGCAAGGCAGCAAATGAGACCATATCATAAATGAACCTTGCAGAGTCTTTCTGAGATGATGAACTTGTAATACGGGACCTACCCCGGCGAAGAAATGGAGCGTATCCCTTCTCTGACAACCACCCCGACTCTAGGAATATCTAAAGGAGTGAATCACATTTGCTCAGGGCCAATGCCCCAGGCCTCCAGAGGCACACTGCTTCTCCCTGCCTCAGTTTCTCCCCCAGTCCTGACAGCAGAGAAAAAGAAGTCACGTGCTGGGCTCCCAATAGCACACTCGGGATTGTGTGACAGACCCTCCAGAGGGGAAGGAGCATTAAGTGGCAACGAAAACAGCCATGTGCCAGGGATGCCTGGAGGATGCGGGCTTCAGGAGGGACACACGTCCAAAGCATCCATCAGCCCCAAATGCCAATGAGTGTCAAGGCCGAGCTGCCAGGGAAAGATGTGCCCAGAACTGGCCCAGCCACTGGCTACTGCTTCTCCAGGGCCACAGAAAACTTGGCATCCTTAGAAGCAGCAAAAAACACTTAACTCTGCTGGAACAACTTCAACAGAGTCAGCCGTTCACCCTTTGCTGAGGTTTGTGCCAAGAGCCAAGCAAATCTCTCTGTGTGCTATGCCCTCACCAGACTCAAGGTCAGAAGAGGGAGGACACTGCTTCTGCCTCCAGCAAAGCTGCCATGTCCCAAGCACAGAGCCCACTCCAGATGCAGTTTTGCTTTTGACCCCAGTGCAGGATAGATGGGCCAGGCAGGGCCAGGGCTGCCAGCGCTGGTGAGTGCCCCCAAACCTGGGACCAATTCAGCTGGCACAGGCCAGCTCGGCCAGTTAATCAACAGCTCTGGTGGCGCTAGACCTTGTGCCTGTGCAGGAAGACAGGTCATCCGTCCCCTCATGTTCCTCTGTCCTCCTTCATACATAGCCTCTCCAGAGGACTTTTCCTAAAAATACTCATGAAAGGGAACTGAAATGACTCTTGGGGATCCAGAAAAGGCTGCCTGTGTCATCTGAGCTTCTATCTTCTGGGCAGCAGACCCTCCCTGAGCAGCTTTACTACTCTGCCCTGCCCTTTCCCTTCCATCCATTCCACCATGATGCAGGACCCCAAGCCCAGGAGAGGGCACTCACCAGATCTGGAGTAAAGTACCAGTACATTATTCCGGGTTCTGAGAAGTTTTTTCAAGTCCTTGGGGTCAGAGATTCTCTCGATGAGTGAGGAGACCTTCGTAGAGGACAGCCGAGTTGGCAGGACCACCTGGGGATCAAAGAGCCAAAGACTGTGAGCCCCAGCCCCGCCGCCCAGGGAAGGAACGGGAGCCCAAATGTCCTGCCCAGAGCAGATGTCACTTCCAGGGGATGAGGGCAAATTAACACTTCTCATAGCACCACATCTACCTCTTCACCTCCAGGGACACCTCCCAGCCCACTCCCTGGCTCCAATTTACCCTTCCTATCTATGTGTTTTTTGTTTTTGTCACCTGGCTACAGTGCAGTGGCATCATCTAACTCACCATAACCTCAAAATCCTGGGCTATCATTCTTGCTTAGGCTGATCTTGAACTCCTGGTCTCAAGGAGTCCTCCCGCCTCAGCCTCCCAGAGTGCTAGGATCTCAGGCGTGAGCCTCTGCACCCAGCCTCCATGCACTTTTATCAGGCTGTATGGACTGCATATGCGTATAGTCAGCCTTCCACATCTGTGGGTTAAACCAACCACGGACTAAAAATATTAGGAAAAAATACAATTAAAAATAACATACATTTAAGGCCACACACAATGGCTCATGCCTGTAATCCTAGCCCTCTGGGAGGCTGAGGTGGGTGGATTGCCTGAGCTCAGCAGTTCGAGACCAGCCTGAGCAAGAGTGAGACTCTGTTTTTACTAAAAGTTAAAAACTGAGGCAAGAAGATCACTTGAGCCCAAGAGTTTGAGGTTGCTGTGAACTATGACACCACTGTACTCTATTGAAGGCAACAAAGTGAGACTCTGTCTCAAGAAAAAACAAACAAACATACATTTTGGATTAGGTATTAGAAGTAATCTGAAGATGATTTAAAATATATGGGAAGACATACATAGTCTTCCTATTACTATGCAAATACTATGCCATTTTATATACAAGACTTGAGTATCCATCTTTGGTATCCTGGAGGTGGTGCTCCTAGAACCAATCCTCCACGGATCCCAAGGGATGACTATACAAACATTCTGTATTGTTACCCATCAATCAAGACCCCCCTGAGAGGTCACCGGCTGTTCTACGTGTTACACCACATGCCATATGCTTGGAGAATATGAAAATGCCATCACATCCAGAAACATCAAAGCATAAAATACAGAGAAATAGAATCATTCCTTAACTTTTAGGGTGGAAATGGATGTGTGAGAGGGTTTTAGCTTTTCTCACTCAGCCAAGTGATCTCAGGAGGCCAGCCAACAAATGAGCCGATTCTCCCCCAGAGAAACCTGGAGAACTTTAGGAACTAGAGGTACCAGGCATCTCTGCAGGCACAATGAAGAGCATGCTGAAAGCAGTGGGGAGGGGCTCAGGGATGGAAGTCTGAATAAGGAGCAGACAAAACAGATTCCTTCATCCAGCCTGTGCAGCTGGGCAATAGCCCTTTGTCCACCAGGCAGAAGACAAGTGGGTTACTATACAGAGAGAATGAGTAAGAGAAGTCCCGCTGGAAGACACCAGGCAGAGGGTGGGAAGATGGTCCTCCGAGAAAACAAGGGGACTAAGGGCACGCCCACAAACTGAACCTGGAGATCACCCACCACTGCGAGCTCCCAGCCCTCAGCCTCTCCCTTCGCCTTCTCAGAATGCTGCCTGTCAGTGCTGTTCCTTAGGCAAGAAATTAGAGAATTTTCTCTGGGGAAATTGAGGGACACAAAAACATGACCTGAAATAGTGATTTGGAGATTTTGCAATGAAACAATTGAGTTCCTGCTCAAATCTCCACTGTAAGACTCTCCCAGAGAACAAGCACTCCCTCCTCACACTCACAGAGCCACGGATGCACACGCCAGTGTCCTGCTCCTCAATGCAGCTGGCTAACCAAAGTTACCAAGTAACTTCTGTCTCAACACAAAAGACAGAGACCCAAACAAACCAGTGCAAAGACAGAACTCAGAAGAAAACAAAAAGTACAGAAGAAAACAACAAAATTATAATTGTTCTCTTAGAAATAAAATAGCACACCCATAAAATAAGAGTAGAATGCTATGAAAAAGAAATATTTAAAAAAAAAAATCAAGAAAAACTCTTGCAAAGCAATATTATCACAGAAATACTTAGGATTGGAAGTAAAATAGAAAAAAATTTCCTAGAAAATAAAACAGAAAGATAAAGAGGGATATGAGATAAGAAAATTAAGAAAATGCACCCATTAAGTGCAAGAATCAAATTTAAAGGAACTCTAGAAAAAGAAAAATAGAGAGGAAAATAAATTATCTAAAATTCAAGAAAATGTCCTAGAAACAAAGGATATGAATCTCCAGTTAAGAGGGCCCAGCATCATGAAAAAAGACTCTCACTAAAGCACATCAGAGAAAACTTTCAGAACACTGTTGACAAAGAGGGAGTTTCTAAAAATTTCAAAGAGGAAAAAACATCACATACAAAAGATCAGGAGTCAGAACTGGCATAAAACTGCTCATTAGCACATCAGAGAACAAAAAAGCACTCTCAAAGAACACGATTCCCAAATGGAATTATATTACCAGCCAAACTAGCCACCGATCATGATACTACATTTACTTGAACAGCCTAAAGATATCAGATGTGCAAAAATTACCACCAATACACCCTTGCTTAGGAAGTACTGGAACCCATGTCTATCAAAACAAGAAGAGAAAAATGAGGGACACATGGAAGCTAGGAAAGAAAGGAGCCAACAGAAGGAGGCAAGGAGAATTACCATGCCGATTGTGAAAAGGCGGCCCAGGAGAGCAATTTTTCAGCAGCCTTCAGAGCAACCAAACCAGAATGGAACAAGAATAGGGGTGGAATGAAGGAATGTGGTCAACACAAAGAAGTAACTGTAGATGATTCAATACACTTGGCTTGATCATATTGAGGAATTTTAATTCCTCCCAGAAAAAAATTAAAAAAGAAAAATAATCAGATCAAAGCTACATAGCTAATAAGGAAAGCCAGGATCTGAAGTCTCTTTAATTTGAAATCCCCCCCGCTGCCTTCTCAGCCCACTGCTTCTTTGCACCCAAAAGTCCTGAGTTGAATCTGAGCTCTACCACTCAATAGCTAAAATGCCTGGCAACGTCACTCAACCTTTTAGAGGCTTGGTGGTGACTCATGTCTAACATGGAGAGGATAATACCAGCCTCATGGGACTGTTGTGAGGATGAAATGGGATCACTTATTGAACGTGCTTTATAAATCATAAAGCACTCTGATAGTATCAGTTACCATAATATATAACACAAATTTCCATCTCAGCAAACTGTAAGATTGAAACATGACCACATTGTAGTGTTTCTAAATATAATCTGCATTGGAATTCAAAGCTTCCTTCTCCCCAGAGTAAAGCCATCAAGGGGTAAGTTGAGAACTTACTTCTCCTTCATTCTACCCTTCACTCTACCTCCTTCATTCCAGAGCTGCATGTAACACCAAAGGACCCAACGCCTCTATGCAGACCAGCGTAAGGGCTTGCCAAAAAGTATACTGAACATTATTATTATGTATTATCCTACTTTCCTTAGTGAGCAGTGGACTTCAGACTAGAAAGTCCACAGCTCAAAGCACATGATTAAGGCGGGGGGGGGGGGGGGAATAATCAGTTATAACAAAAAATCGAAGATCTGCT